>JASAMZ010003365.1:0-18428 GCA_030248115.1 Linhomoeus sp. GSCO2_2
GATGCACACGAGTTTTGTTGTGGAAGGTATACATTCGTAGCTTGATCATTCCAACTACACCCTCGGCTTCGCATTACTTTGCAGGAGGTTTGATGAATGACTTGGCACTGGGGCAGATTGATTGATTCGCACAGTCGGAGCATCGCGGCCGGACGGGAAGGCAAACTTGTTGTCCGAAGCCAACGATCGTCTTGTTAGTCGTCGCCCATAGAGACCTAAATCACATCTTCTTGGTTCTCTACCAAAGACGGCGCACCACGGCTCACGGCGCACCAGGAGCGCTATCAGCCAACCTGGGCATCC
Source organism: Linhomoeus sp. GSCO2_2 (assembly GCA_030248115.1). Classification (NCBI taxonomy): domain Eukaryota; kingdom Metazoa; phylum Nematoda; class Chromadorea; order Monhysterida; family Linhomoeidae; genus Linhomoeus; species Linhomoeus sp. GSCO2_2. Next base: position 304 of record JASAMZ010003365.1, read on the forward strand.
AGCTCTCGAGTTGCGCTCTTGTGGCTTCCGGGGAAGAGGTCGCCTTCGTCGTCCATCCCAGACGGTTCGCAACTCTGGACATAGTTTCGGTAGCATTGTACATACCATGCGCGACGGGTAGTCGTACACGACAGCAATTGACAATTACCGGTGCACGTGCGTGTCGACGGCGATGCCGGTCACTTTGTCCCAGCAGATGAGCATGGCCAAGTGGGCCATTTTGGGCCCTACTCCTGGAAGCGAGCACAGCTCCTCCACCGTCGGCGGCACGTCGCCTTTGTGCTTCTCCAGCAGCTGCTGGGCGGCGGCCTTCACATACGCCGCCTTGCGCTAAAAAACGTGAATTTGGAGAATTGCGCAACTCTACATATGCATGTACATTAGCAGCGCCATCCAGTGAGTCCACAACCACCCTGTAGAAGCCGACAGGCTTGATCAGTTCCATCAACTCGTCTTCCGCCATGCTCGCCGCCTTTCTGACGTCGACCTCGGCAGCCTTCAGTCTCTGGACCGCCGCATGCGTGACTTCGTCCTTCGTCTGACTCGAGAGCATCAGCGACAGCAGCACTTGGAAGCGACGCGTCTGCCGAATGACTTCACGCTATTCCAAAGCGTCAGCTAGTGGAATGCGAGTTGATTGAGCAACAACTTGGCCATTTGTTGCGGACGGCTGCTCGGCGCACGCCGAAGCGCCCTGGACGTCAACGGGTGCGTCGGCGGCAGACCGCATCTTCTCGATATTCGCCAACTGCTCCTTCCACTTCGGCGGACTCCATCCAACCACACCATCTTCGACTTCGTTTCCATCACCTCCAACAACGACTCCCTTTGGCTGAGTTGATTCAACTGAAATTGTCGTCACTGACTGAACACGAAATGCCACTCGATTCACACAGAATCTAATTTGTGTACCTCGCGTCTTTTTTCGCCGCGCCTCAGCGCGGCGAGGTGTATATATACGGATGACAATGTCTGTCTGTCTGTGTGTGTGTGTGTCCGTCCGTCCGTCCGTCCGTGGCACCGAAGTAAGATATGTGACATATGTGGTCAAGTAGAGTCAAGGTCGCTGAGTGCGGATCCGATGTCCGTTTCTGTTGCTAATTTCACATTTTCGAGATATTCACAATTAAAATTCAAAAATGTCGAAAATCGACTTTTTCACCTGATGAGCTAGCCGCGAAATTTCTTCAGAAATGGAAAGAGCACGAACCGCTGATAATTTGTAACCCAAAAGAAATTTTTTGTCAATGTGGAATTTGATAGAAATACGCAATTGTTTGTCGAAATTTCATAAATTGACAAAAATTGAACGTCATTTATTGACGAATGTGAATGCAGAAACTGAAACGTCGTAAGCCAATAAGAATTTGTGACATAGTTTTTAGTTTTGAAAAATTGCAATTTGGAGATATTTACAATTAAAATATAATGATCTCGAAAATCGTCTTTTTCGCATGATGAGCTAGCGGCGAAATTTCTTCAGAAGTGGAAAGAGCATAGGCCGTGGACAATTTGTAACACAAAAAAATTTTTTTCAAATGTGGGATTTCATAGAAATACGCAATTATTTGTCAAAATTTCACAAATTGACAAAAATAGAACGTTATTTATTGACAAATGTGAACGCAGAAATTGAAAGGTCGTAAGGTAATAAGCATTTGTGACATGGTTCTACAGTTTTGAAATATTACAGTTTAGAGATATTTACAATTAAAATGTAAAAATATCGAAAATCGACTTTGTCGCCTGATGGACTAGCGGCGAAATTTCTTCAGAAATGGAAAGAGCATAGACCGCAGATAATTTGTAACACAAACAAAATTGTTTGCAATTGTGGAATTGAATAGAAATACGCCACCATTTGCCAAAATTCTATAAATTGACAAAAGCGTCATAACGCAGAACTACGCAACCAAACGAAATTCCTGGTAGAGAACGACTGCACCAAACAGTTGGCAAGTTTTTTTGTTCGATGTGGCGTATTCCCACAGATATAAAACTTCAGATGAACGGCGTCGTATCATGCCGATACCATATAGCGAACGCGGCGATATCACTGAGCTTTAGATCACCGACAACCACTGAGCTTTAGAGCTTATCACCGAAAACCTTTATCACTGAGCTTTAGAGTACAGACAACCGTATCGTGGTAATAGCTGCATTTGAATTGTGGTACACGTTTTCAAGATACCTTCTCTAGATACGGCTAATTATGCGAATGAAACTCACTATACTCTTCACCAAGATTTGACAGACACAAAGGGCTGGTATTTTAGGGCGCTTTTAATTTAATTCAAGAGCGCTTAGAAAATATACATTGCGCTTTTAAAAATGAACATACCGCTTTTCTTTATAGCCTCCGGAAAAATGACAACGCGCTTTTAAAAATGAACAATGCGCTTTTAAAAATGAACAATGCGCTTTTAAAAATGAACAATGCGCTTTTACAAATGAACAATGCGCTTTTAACTTGAACATGCCGCTTTTGACACCAGCTGGACCGAAAATTGCACAAACCGCTTTTAAATTGAACAAGCCGCTTTTAAAATTGAACAAACCGCTTTTAAACTGAACAAACCGCTTTTAATTTGAACAAACCGCTTTTAACGCCCTGCTGCGTCGCGCACGGCATTGTCGCAACGTGACGTCGACGCGAACCACCCCAATTTGCTAGGGAAAGTTTGTCGGCGTGGCCATAGGCTAGTAGGCTTCAAAGTGCAAGTTGTTGCGAGCGCTAGCAGGGAAGGGGCACAGCCGGCCTAAGCAGGAGGCTAAGAATATGGGGGAAGTGAGCACTCCACCTACCGTTTGCACTAAAACTCGGCCGGCGTCGCGCCTGGCGGGTCTCAGCTGAGGCTTAGCGCGACCACCAACTTCAGGGCGCGCTCCGCGCGCCCTGAAGTCGGTCACCGGTCGCGTTAAGCCTAAGCTTCGACCCGCCAGACTGCGACGCCGACTGACTCTTGTGCACTGTGGGCGCAGGGCGAGCCTAAGCATAGCCTGAATTCATAGGAATATTCTGTGTCCGAAAGAAATATAACTGAATTTAAAACGTAATTTAGAAAAGAATGTAATTTAAATGAATTGTAAATGCTCATTCGGGCATTTTTCTGGACTTTTGCCCTTTGTCTCACAGCAGAAGAATTAAAAGCGCATTGTTCAAAATGAAAAGCGCATTGTTCCAAATGAAAAGCGCTTTGTTCAAAATGAAAAGCGGTGACAGTTAAAAGCGCATTCTTCTAAATGAAAAGCTGTAGTTACAAATTAAAAGCTGCAAATAATTGTCCCCGACACAAAGTATAGGTTGAACTTTTTACACACACAGCTTGTTCGCTGCCGATGCCGAACGAGGTTGCTCCTTGGGGCGCGCTTTGCCAACGCGTCCGCCGCTTCTCAGAAACATAACAGACGAATGAGGATCCAATTATTCGACGACCAAAGAAAGCGAAAAAATTTATCCAGCCGTACAATCTGCGAATTCGAACCACAGAGCGCGGCGGCTAGCTGCGTATTTACCGTAGGCGGTAAGTTGGGGCACAACGACTAGACTGCCTATTCGCTATCCTTGTCAGATTGACAATTTGGGCGACCTCGAGGACTTGGGACTCCAACCACCGGAGATATGAGCAAGCGAAGGCGCTCAAACGACCAGTCTCAGGACGGCGGCGACGTCGACGAGAACGGCCAGGAAAGAGGTGGTGGTGACGGTGGAGCTGCCAATTCTACTGCAGGCGCCGAGCTGCCGCTGGCACCGACGGTGCGCGAAGAAGTGGAGCACGCGTTCGGACTTTTCGACTCGGATAAGAAAGGGACCATCCCAACGAAGGACCTCAAGGTGCACTCCAGTATAACCGCCTTGGTATCGCAATCGGATCGAATCGTAATCGTCTGTCTTCGTCGCAGTTGGCCCTTCGCGCGCTGGGCTTCGAGCCGCGGAGAGACGACATTCTCAAGATGCAGCAGGCGGCCGACCCCGAGAAAACTGGTAGGACGACAAGCGCCATAGCGCTACCGTAATCCTTCCATCCGTCTGGCGTCAACCGCTGTTTCCGCAGGCCTGATCGAGCTGGAGAACTTCTACCAGGCGGTGCTACCGAAGCTGTCCGAGAAGGACTCCAGGGCGGAGATGCTGCGCGCCTTCCGACTCTTCGACGACGACAACACGGGCACCGTCACCTTCCACAACCTGAAGCGCATCGCCAGAGAGCTGCACGAGGACATCTCTGACAGCGAGCTGAAAGTACGTACATACACGAGGTGCGATTGGGGTCGCCTTCGTGAATGAAATTCCTTTGCACCGCTATTTAAAGGCGCCAGTTATGCTTTGTTTCTATCCAATGCTATTAACAGTTTCAATATACTTGCTGTATAGAATATAGCTACCACTAGAAGCTAGAAGAAGAAAGAAGGAAGCTAGAATGAAGAGAGAGAGAGAAGTCGAGGGGGGAAGATGAGTCGGCAGCAGATGCTGATCCGTCTGGAGATGGACGAGGGCGAACCGCTGGGCGCCACGCCGGACGAGCGACTGACGGTGACGCGGGTGCAGGGGGGCACAGTGGCCGACGGCAAGCTGCAAGTGGGCGACGTGCTGCTGGAGGTCAACGGCCGTCGGCTCCAGGACCGGAACCACTTCTTCCAGCTGATTCGACGCGCCCATCCCGAGTGCAGGCTGCTGGTGTCCCGCAGCGAGACGGCCGCCGCCCAACTGCCTGAGGAGCTGGAGCGCTATGTGCAGCGGCGGGCCGGCTACGACTACCACCTGGCCGAGCTCAGCTGGCAGGAGGGACAAAGACTCGGCCTGGGAATCAAGCAGAGCGCCCGACGTGTCCTGGTCTGCCGACTCGAGCCGGGCAGTCAGTCCGAAGCTTCCCTGCGAGTGGGCGACCGCCTCATCATCACCGACGGCCGGCCGGTCACCGACAAGAACGTGGCCAAGGACTTCCTGCTGCGCGCCCTCGACAGCCGTGGACGCGTCCCCATCGTCGTGGAGCGGCCCAACTGCCGCGAAGCCTGGGCTGAAGTGGAAGGCGGCCTTCGCTCCACCAGCAGCAGCAGCAGCAGCGCCAGTGGTGGGGCCCCGCTGACCGGTGCTCCGGCGGCCACAGCGCAGCCACCGCCCTCCGTCGAGATGCCGAGCGACCTGAGACCCGCCCTGCTGGAAGAGTTGGCGCGAATGAAGGAGCTGGCCAAGCAGCCTCCGCCCAAGGGCATCCTGCGAAAGGCAGCCACGTCGAGCAGCAGCAGCAGCAGCAGCAGTGTCGGCACCGCCCAGTCGCCCGGCGTCACCTTCTCCAATCAGCCGGTCGCCCAAGTGCCCATCCGTCGAGACACCGACCCCAACAAGCAGCTGCGCTCCCTGCCGTCCAAGTAGCCGACCAGTCAACCACCGACGCCGACATCGACCCTACTTCTCCCTTCGCCCACTACGCCGACTCGAGATCAGCCGACTCTGTGATCCCTCGCGATCAGTGATCAACTACAGTGATTCCATCGGCCGCCGTGTGCGCATCCGTCTTCCGTTCATCATTCTCGCAGTGCCCATGTTCTGATCCAAAGCCGACGTTGGAGAATGATTGTTCGACGTTTCCCACGATCAATAACACTGACAGAGAGACCGTTTCGCACGGGTACGACGAAGATTGCATTGCCTTAGCGCAGCTTAGACTTTGACAACGCTCGCTGTATCAATTCCGAGCTTCTGCAGCTACGTATAAGCAGTTTGTCCTTTTTAGACCGCGCAGTTGATTCACTGCGAAGTGTTGACCAGGAGAGTAAGCAGCACATTTCGGCGAAAGTCGCTATTCCACCTCTCCTTTTGAACGATATCACCAATTCACCCACGCTGACGGACCAATCGCGCCTATAAGTACGTAGTGTGCGCTCATCGATTCTCCGTCGATTGTATACTGTGAGGTGCGTTCAGGAGATGATTTCCGAGGCGGACACGTCGGGCAGCGGCGAGGTGAGCATGGAAGACTTCTTCAAGATCATGAAGAAGACCTCGCTCTACTGAATCTCCGAGTTTCGATGGGAACTTCAATGGAGCAGCTGCTACGCTGCGCTCTCGCTTTGGCTTCTCCTTCAAGAGGTGGACAGATCTCGTCAATTGGTGGTACTGTATTCTCTTCTGCTGCTTCGGACAATGTTGTGATCCATATACGTACACTGGTAATGAATGAGTCACCGGTTAATTTCGCAGCTCTAAGGGAAAATGAACAGAACTGACTCTAGCGCCTTCTATGGACTTGATTCATACAGACTTGCACCCCTTAAAACCCATATCACCCCCAGTGAGCGCTATCATCCCTCTATTCTAAGATCACTTCGCGAGGCTTCTCATGATCGATAGCGATTGCGACTTGTAGCCGCTGCCGAAGTGGTTCCTGCGATAGACGTTTTCTTTCAGCTACATACATGCTGTTTTCTCAAAATCTGTCGCGCTTTGCGAGAGCGTTATGGTGGTAGCGCCTAGTCAAGCTACAATCTGGAAGTTTGTGCGACCACCTACCGCAGACGATATTCGCGCCAATCACTTGGTGAGCTTTCTCAAGAGCGACAGAGACTGGGACTTGTACGCGCCGCCGTGATGGCTCCTGCGAAACGATACCAATGGCTATCCCGCAATCGCCGCGTTTTGGGTGCGCAATACGCGCTACCGTTACTGTAAACGACTAAGCGCGTGGTAATACACCGTCCTCTCGCAGCTGATCTTACAGGCGTTACCAATGCGCGCTCTCCCATCTTTCATTGAAAGTTACCCACCAGTGGTTCAGGTAGTGGAAGAGCTGGTAGAGGGGCAGGCGGCGTTTGAAGCCCGCCGTCTCCGGTATCAGCGCGTGGTAGGCGTCGTAGAAGCGGCGGTCGAAGCAGCCGCCGAACATGGTGGCGATGCCGAACTCGAACTCGCTGTGTCCGTAGAAGGTCGCCGGGTCGAAGATCACCGGCTCCTCCTTCGTCGCGGAAACGTTGCCGCCCCACAGGTCGCCGTGGAGGAGCGCCGGCGTTATCGACTTGCCGCCCTCGGGCAGGTCGGAGAAGAGGGAGGGCAGGCGGCGCTGCAGCTGCTCCCACAGCTCCTGCAGCTCGCCCTTACCCGAGCCCTGAGAAGTAGTGAGAAGTGCGCGCGACTTCGCAAGGGGGGAAACGCGACTGCTCATACTGTAAATATGCCAATAACCGCCCCCTCCACAACTTCTGCGCCATACTCTCGAAGGTAGCTGTAAGGAGAGGTGAGGGCTTATTGGAGTATTTACAGTATCTGGAGCGATATCTTAGTGAGATTTTCCAACCGCGCCGTTTGGACCACACTCCAACCTTGGAAACAAGCAGGTCCACTTGAGCCTTCAGGCGATTCTGCGCGTAGAATTCCTGTAATATGACTACTGTAAGTAAGTACGGTATCACCAACACGCAGCCAATCGCATCACAGCGCAACCCACGATCCAGTTACCCATCCACCCATTCTGCTGTGGTATATAGCCGCAGCAGGTGGTAGAGGCGAAGCCGAATTGGGTGACCGGTTCCAGAATGCTAATGTCGTCGTCTTCGTCGAAGGGCTCCGTCTTCACCCAGGAGGCGCGCTCCTCCGCCTTCTTGAGGAGCTCCGCGTTGTAGAGGTGCAGCCTGAGTGGAATAGAATAGGTGGTACACGACGATGGAACTGAAATGAGAGAGAACGCACAATCGCCCGTCGTCAAATATAAAGCTCAATTTAACTAGCGAAAAGTATTGGCGGCGACATACCCGCGCGTGTACCTACGAATACGATACTGTAGATTAATAAGCCCTCCCCCCCCCCCCCCCCTCTCCAAGCCCAGTGCGCCCTTCTAGGATGTTGAACAAGCTCCGGTATTAAAAAGTTGAGTTTGTATTTTTTTATCTTGGGCCTTCAGGCTACTGTAACTCGCGAAATTCAAACTTTCGAATCTCGACTTCTCTTAGCGGAATGATCAGTGAGTCGAGACCTATCCATGGAGCCCAAGATCGCGTCTCTGCGACGCAAGACGAGCCAGTTAGAGCCGTTTTGCCTATTTGGACTTTCGTATTACTGTAACTCGCGAAATGAGAGCTATCCAGTAACTCGAGATCGGCCCTCTACACGACGTAAGTTGAGCGAGTTAGAACGATTTCAGCGTCAAAATGTCGAGAATGGCGTTTTCCGCGGTTAGTGTTTGCGCAATTAACAAAATTGGTGCTGCCGCATGAAAGGGCACGTCGAGAGCTTTCCACTGACGTGTTGATTGCCGCTCTACGACGTAACATGAGCGAGCCAGGGCCGTTTTGCGTTTTGACCTTCGGGTTACTGTAGCGCGCGCAATTCAAACTTTTGAATTTCGAAACCTCTCAGCGGAATGATCAGTGAGTCGAGACCTATCCGTAGAGCCCAAGACCTCCGCTCTACGACTTTCCAACGCCGAGATCTGAGAGCGTTACAGACGCACGCACGCCGAGCTCTCGTACGGTGTCGCCCGGCTGAGGCCGGGCAAAAAAACTACTCCCAGGGCGCTTATTAGAGTACGTACGGTATCACTAGGCGAAACACGGGGAATGAAGATGTGTACCTGGCCAGATTGGTGCCCAGCATGGCGCTGTGGGAGCTGCCGCTGCCGCCCATGTCGATGTACTCGGCGGCGAAGGCGGCGCCACCGCCGTCCAGGTCGAATACCTAGAAGAGAGAACTCATCGTAGACGCCAGGAAGACCGTAATCGGACCTGAAGCTAACACCTACTGCCAGTGGCTTGGGCACGCGTATGGTGCGCGTGGCGTAGAGCGCCTTCAGGCTGTCCTGCTCGCCGTCGAACATCTGGCGCGCCTGGAAGTGACACGAACGCAGGTAGGTACTCACTCCAGCATTGGCAGTCATCGATAGCTGTTATCTAATAAGTCGCGGGGCCGAAATGGTGGGGAGGGCACTTATTAGAGTATTTATGATATGTCTACCGACCTCCTTCTTCCTGTTGAACTTCACGAAGACCGGTCCTTTGTCGGTCATGTATCCCGAACCCTCGTTGATGCAGCCGCCGCCCGGACGCCCATACGGCTCCAACTTGACCGTCTTCAGCGCCTCGCGAACGCGCTTCTCCATGCTGCTTCTTGTGACGCGAGACAGAATTGCTGTGCCTACGATGGGGAAACAAGCTTCCACACGAAGAATGTACTTCACCGCGACGCCGACGGCTCTTTAAAGTAGAAGTAACTGTAGCAAAGTCACAAGCAGCGGTACGGTAGCGAATGGCGCAATTAAACGCAGGAACAGGGATGTGCTCACACGTAGGCGACGGACGAATCGTTTATTGAGCCAATCTAGAACAGAGAATCTCAACGACGGGCACAAAGCGGAAGACATTTCCATCCGTTCATCAGACCATGGGTAAAGAATACCTAGGTATGTGCGATTATTATGGAGAAAGCGTGCAGAGATACCGTAATAATGGGTGGGACTAGAGGTCGGCGTCATTGAAGGACCAAAGTAAGCACGTATGCAACGGAATGTACATAATTCACGGAGAGTGACAGAGCACGTCACGTCAGCGACGTTGTAAGTACCGTCGAACCAGCCTACGGCTAAGATAGATTCGAATCAACGCGTAGTCAAGTGTGAACAATTGGATTCATCCTCAGAGAAGAGCCGTTGCCACCACGGGATCGCGCGCTCGCTACACGGCTACATATGGGTACGGTACCAGTACAGTACTGCAAGTGAAAGATCCGGGCTCCTTTACGACATGACAAGCGCAACGCAGTCGGCGTCAAAGCGTGGTGGCTGGGGCTGCGGCGCGCGGCGACTTGCAGTGCAGTTTGGGCAGAATGGCCTCGAAGTGGTTGTGGGGGAAGAGGACGACGAGAAGGCGCTCCAGCAGCACGTAGAGAAGCCGTCGATTCAGGTGGGCGTTCTGCAGCGCCTCGAAGACCGTCCGGACGCCGGCGCGCGTCGTCTCGTTGCCGATGAAGAGGCGCAGCTCGTCCGGCAGCGTCGTCAGCAGACGCGTCCGCGCCGCCAGACGCCGACGCTGCTGCTGCGCCTCAGCCGACGACGAGCGCTCCGTTGCGCGAAGCCCAGTTGATAGCGAGTCATAGGAGCTCTGAGCGCCGCTGACGCCCCCGCCGCCGCTTGGCCAGAACAGGTTTCTGCAATAGTACTTTAGGAGGGAAACTGCAAGCACAATACTGAAATATCGCATGCGATCGATATATTACTCGTGCTTCCTCGATCTCTAATCGCGGTTCGTCTCACTGTTGCAGCGCAGTGCGCACTTGTTCAAACCTGAAAGCGCGCAGGTACTCAGCCACTTGTTCCTCAGACGTCAGCCAGCGGACGAAGTCGACGATCTTCCGATTGAGACTGCTCTGCATGGTCGTCTGCAGCAGCTGGCGAAGGAAGGATACCAGCCGGCGACGGAACCACTGGTTGCGATTCGACAGGGCGAACACCTAAGAGGAAGCGAGTGAGTGAGGGCAGCGCAGCCTTCACTTCAAATACTAGTGGTCAGTAGCGGATCCAGGGGGGGGGGGGGGGCGGTTGTGCGTCCGCCCCCCCCCCCCATTCGGCCAAACCGCCCCCCCCCCCAACCCCCCCCCGAGAAAAAAAAAATTGCGCGGCAGCACCTCCAGAGGAAAAAATTTTCGCCTGCGGTGCTATTTTATAGCACTTTTGTACCAAAATAGGCCATAATCGGCCAAAATTTTTGCCTGCGGCGCTATTTTAAAGCATTTTTGTACCAACATAGGCGAAAATCGGCAAAAATTTTCGCCTGCGGCGCAAATTTTTTTATGTGCTTTTTTTAGCATCTTGGGCCCCCCTGTGGTCTCAAAAATTCCGCCCCCCCCCCCCCATTCCAAAATCCTGGATCCGCCACTGCTAGTGGTTGACACAAGATACTAAACACATTACTCACCTGGTCGGCCAGCAGCAGCAGCACGCGCAGTGGAATGCTCTCCTCTGTCGACTCGCCGTCTTCGGCCAGCGCGAGCCAGGCGCTGGCGTCGTCGTCGCCCTCGCTGGAAGCGCTGGCGCCCTCTTCGGCAGAGTTGAGAGAAGGGACGGCCAGAAGGACCGTCTTCGTGACTCGGCCGATGCCGTCGCCCACACGCTCGGGAAAGGCCGTCACGCTGCGCACCAGAGATGTCACCATCTGCAACGGAGGCAGCCCGACGGACGGCTATTTTATTGAAGCGCAATTATTATTTCGTACAGTAAATACCGTAATAAGCCTCGGGGGCTTATTATTAAACCTCATTCTAGATATTCGAGGGGGGCAGCTTCTCAATTCAAATATTATTCCTGTCACCAAGAGAGCAGAAAAGGTACCAATACAACACTAAACAGATCTTCTGTATACTAAATATTTCAACCATACATGTACTAAAGGCATATTTACTACATATGGAAATTGCAGTAGTCGTACAGTACAGCATCAATGCATACAGTATACCTTATAGTACACATACAGACAGTAATAGCGCAAAAAGTTGGGGGTACTTTAGAAGTAGGGGGCTTATTATTTCAACCCACAACGCGGCCCAACCAACTCTGACAATACGGTTTAGATTGGCGCTGACTAACTAAGACGGTAGTACGCAGCAGATCACTTACCCCTCTGGAGAAGGGGCTCTTGTTTGGCTCGTAGTCCTTCTGCGAGACGAAGTCTAGCAGCAGGGCTTCCAAGCCCGGGTTCTGCGCCAACACCTCTGGGAGCATCAGCCCTGAGAGGTAGTGGTTGAGAGCGCGCTTCCGTCTCTCCAGGAAGTCCTGATTCAGATTGTTGAAGGTCTTCTTGCCCGGGAAGCTCAGCGTTGCCAGATGAGGGAACTGAATCGAGAAGAGATACCGTAAATACTCTAATAAGTACCCGGGGCTTACTATTTCAATCTCTGTCTAGAAGGGGGCACTATTGGAGGAAGGCGGGCGGGCTTATTAGAGTACTTACGGCAGAAAGAATCCCCTAGGATGGCGAATGAAGCAGGGCTCAGGGGGCGCGTCAGACTTGACAAGCAGTCATGCAATGCAATCAAGTGGCACATTGACCAGACAATCACAATAACCATTCCACCGTACATAACGCTGCTCCATTCATTCGCTCCTTGGCGCAAGCACCTTTGCCTCGACGATGGCGTGAAGCGCGTGGAAGTCGGAGTATCGTCGGAGGACGCTCCAGCAGGAGACGGGGTCGGCGCCCGAAGACGACCGAGAGCGCGTCACGCGCACGTTGTAGATGGCGAAGGACTGCGCCCCCTCCTTGCCGATGCCTGAATAGTAGAGTGAAACCGACGATAGAGCTGACTGACAACGCTTTGATCTTCGGCGCCCACCTATTGTCGTGATCGTGGCCGACAGGACGCAGTGGCCGCCGAAGTCGTCGAGCGGCTAGAAAACAACCAACTCACACATCCATTTGACGGCGCAACACGGCTAAGCGGTAAGAGTGCTTCGCCTACACTGCACGGGAAGTCGACGCCGTCGCAGCTGGAGCCCGAGAGGCCGAGCGCGTTCACACCTATGGACGTAGTAAACAAGTTCGTGTGAACGCCGCTTCTGTGCGGTTGACACATAACTTCAAACGTGTTCCCACCAGGGTCCCCATCGGCGGCGGCGCTGCTGCTGAGCAGGCCCAGGTCCGCGAGCATCTTGTAGTAGAGAGCGCTTCGCTGGAATCCTTCGTAGAACCGGTTGTCGGTTTTGAAGATCTCCACCAGCTGAAGGGAGAGTGATAGAGCTTCTAGGGCGCGCGCAAAAGGTTACCGTAAACACTCCAATAAGCGCCCCACTCCAATAAGCGCACTCTCTGCAAGTAGGTTGAAAGAATGAGTGCTGACACCGCTTACTGGAGCCTTCACGGCATATCGCAGGTGCGAGCGTTTAGATACATACCTTGTTCTGGACCTCGTCGAACCACGACTCGCTCGGCGTCTCCGTTGTGATTCGGGTGATGAGCGTCGCCAGCAGAGCCCTGTCCAGGAGCTGGACCTTCTGCAGCGCCTGAAGTGGAGCAGCGCACTTCCCATTCGATTTGAGAAAGCTTTCTGCGCAGGATGATGAATCCATATTTGTAGTTGTGGATGTGGTGCTCTGCGCAATACAGTTTGGCGGAGCTTTCGACGCTGCAATTGGCACTGTCGTCAGAATACCCTTCTCTGTTTGAGTAATAACCACTTCCCATCGAATGCACAATGGCACGATCCCAACTCCAGTAGCAGTACCTGCTCGGACAGGTACTGGGCGTAGAGTGCGTGCGCCGCCTCCCGAATGGTGTCCACGAGGTCGGCGTCCAGTCGTCCGCGCCCCTTCGAACGCGCCCTCGACAGCTGATTGGCCACGCTCACCTTGTAGCCCTGTGGGTGGAAGGGAACTCGCGCCAGGATTCAAGTAGTAGCAAATGACGCAGACGCATTCACACCTCGATTGCCAGGTAGAGATCGATGTAGGGCTGATTGCCCACCGAAGACAGGTAGTCTGAATCGGCATCAGTGCACTCGCACTCTCACAACGGAGGACCAAAGTGACACTTGAGGAACCAACCTATGAAGTAGGACAAGGCGATACTGTTGGTCAGGACGAAGTTCAAGGACAGCTGACAGAGCTTCGACAGGGCCTCTCCTCTCAGTCTGGCTTCTTCCTACGATGAGAATCTTTGTCAACTTGTGTATAAGAGCAATTAGTGCGACACACACCAAGACGCCGTCCGCCACTCCTCCTTTGCCTCCAGTAACCCGTTTCAGACGCTGCTCCACCAATCGGTGGACGGAAGTCAGGCAATTGAGCTGCTGCTTGACCACGCCGCCTGAAGAAGGAGACAATACTCATCAAAAGACGTTTTATAACCTGCCACAGAACAATGATAGCACGCAACCTTCGTCTGCGCCGGTGTCGTTGGCACGCTGCAGGGCGATCTCGGCGTCCAGAAGCTCGAGCATGGCGCGCAGCTCATCGGCACTACAGCTCACCTCCAGACTGGACAGCAGGTCATCCGCGTTCAGGGGCACGTCGCTCAACTGAGAGAAGAATCGTGAGTCAGTTGCGCGCTCAATGTATGGGCAGCGTCGCGTTGGGCTTGGGCTTGTCTTCCAATGAAGTAAATAGAGGTTGCGGCCATTCAAAGGACCATCCTTCCATTCGCTGTTTAGCGCGAGAGGGCGTTCACTGGCGGGGGTGCTTACCAGCCAGCAAATGGTGTAGTTGACGTAGTCTGGGTCGGCGAGCAGGTCAAATAAGGGGACGAAGATGCGCCGAACCACGGCCTCCTGCAGTTGCGTAGAACTGAACTCTATTCTCTTCGCTACACGCAGTTCCAAAGCGCGTACTCTGATCAGAAATCTCGAGGGTCGGCAGGCGAAGTCCTCGGGCGGCAGCGTGAGATAGAGCAGGATATCGACCAGGTCGTGGAGGTACACTGCAGAAGCGGATACGCACTGCACTGCGCGATACATCACGTTTCTCTTAGCGCTCGCGAAGCTGCAGACAAGAGCAGAGCAGATGTGAGTCTACCGTTCTCGTATTCGGGGGAGGTGGCGACGAGGTCTCGGCAGAAGCTTCCCTCCTGCTGGTACTCGAAGTCGAAGAAGGCGCTCTCCAAGTCGCCGTCGTTCCCTTCGGCCGACTCCGCCTCGAGCGCCTTCCGATAGAGGCGCAGATGGCAGGCGAAGTCGTCGATCAGATGGCGCGTCAGCAGCGGCACCCAGTCGACTTCGGAGAGTCTAAAGCGATGGAAAGAAGGGGTATACGACTACTGCGACATTGAGACGCAGTCGCATCACGCAGATATACTGCTCTCGTGAACGAACTGCGTAGTCCAACCGACACATAATGGCAATGTCCAACGTTCTCCACGACTCCGGAAGTATTTGTGGGTCTAATCGAGTGCCGGCATACTGCGATGCTATACACAATCAACCTCGTCGACAGGACGAGCGCCGCGTGGTCGCAACTGGCCCGCACGCGCTCCCTCAGAGTGTCGTCGGTGGACAGGCCTCCGTACCACGAGTCGTAGAAATCCCGAAGGCAGCAGGAGATTATCTGAAAACAAGCGTAAAGCAAAGGAACGCCGGTTTCTATTCTTCAATTAGGCTTCTACCTCATCTAGAATTGGGTCGATCACGGGAGAGCCGGTAAGTTGGCGCTCTTCCGCCGCCCTCGAGCGCTTCTCGCCGGTCGAAGACAAGTTGCGCTGTTGGAGGAACTGAATGCGAACCGACCGAGATATCGAGTTACCACCGAACAAAACTAAAACTTGCGTGAGACAACACCGCACCTTGGCGAAGCCGACCGAGAAACGGGGTCTCGCCCGGTCGAACTCGCCGATCAGCTCATCGCTGCGCCTCCAGCCGTTGGCCAGAAACGTGCCCAGAGTCCTAAACGATCCAATTACTGTGCCATTGTGTACCGGCGTAAGGAAGAGAGAGCAGTATCGCTGCTGACCCGAGAACAAAGGCGACGCAGCAGAGAAGTACGGTGGCGAGAGCACCAAAGCCGAAAGTCGCCACAGAGAGAAGACTTGCTAGCACCGCAAACAGGATTCTGCTGCTTCCGTGAGTTATCCACGAATCAGTGACACCTGCGTCCTCTCTTGGAGGCTCCATCGCCCTTTCGGACGAAAACCATCTCAAATTCCCCGCACTTCAGCATATGTGCTGTATTTTCAGACCCGGTCAGAACAGCGCTACGTGCGGGGCAGGACCCATGAGTGCGGTGGATATGTACATATGTACATTTCATGTAAAAGTGCCTAAAGGCAGAAAGATGAATATGTTCCAGGTGTGAAGCATGTAAAAGCAAGAGTATTAAACGATATTCCACTGGTGCAACAAATGCGGCGCTTCGCGCCGCCCACCAATTTGTAAGAGATATATTAGTAGGCACCAGCATTAATTGAGGGAAAGCATTTTCGACTAGAATTATCCACACAAAACTGCGCAAAGGTCACAACGACACGCTAAGATGTGCCGAATATGTTGCCGTGTGTCGTTGTGACCTTTGCGCAGTTTTGTGTGGATAATTCTAGTCGAAAATGCTTTCCCTCAATTAATGCCGGTGCCTACTAATATTTCTCTTACAAATTGGTGGGCGGCGCGAAGCGCCGCATTTGTTGCACCAGTGGAATATCGTTTAATACTCTTGCTTTTACATGCTTCACACCTGGAACATATTCATCTTTCTGCCTTTAGGCACTTTTACATGAAATACTCTTACTTTTTTATTGGCGGAGCCAGTCAACCAATCAACTTAAACGAGTAGTCCACGTTGAGACATGAATGTTTAGGCTCTCGAACGAACGGAATCCCTTTTAGTAACGTACTAGAGCCTTTAGCCCGTAGGAGAATCTCTATGGTCAATAGCATATGGGTAATCTGCAGAGCATGAAGGAGATAACGCAATCATCGAATTCAGTGCACTGTAGGACAGTACAGTTAGTTCTCAAGTCATTAGACCCTGTGCCCCTGCCAGTGCCTACGTTTAGAATCGTGCCAGCTCATGTGCCTGTAAATACACAGTAGACTCTTGGGGTTAGCCCGTAGACATTTTGGTTTAGCCAATAGGGAATTTCAGACAGATCTCAGGCCATTTGACACTGTGCCCCTGCCAGTGCCTGCATTCATGCTCGCACCAGCTCCCATGCCTGTAAATACACAATAGATACTTGGGTTTAGCCCGTAGACATTTGGTCTTAGCCTGTAGGAGATTTCAGATAGATCTAAAGACATTTGACATAGATCCAAAGCAGTTTGATGCTGTGCCCCTGCCAGTGCAGGCAGTGCCTGCGAATACACTTTGGAGTCTCAAAACGATAACTCTGTCATGAGTGGTGACACTGTATAGCGCTTTTGCCATGAAATCAAACGTCAATCACAGCGTGTGGTGCCTTCTGTGCTCAGAATGTACTGGTGCAGTCGATATTTTCGAAATAATGTGGAATTTAGTCATCGGCCAAAGTTGTAAAAGCAAAGATGCAAAACCGCGTGCTCTGACGGTCAGTTTAAGCTATAGATCATCGCGAACCGACAACTGTGTCTAGAGCTAGAGCGTTTACAGACTGACAAACAGACGGACAGACTTAGGCCGCTTAGTAATTAGGACTAGTGCCTTTAGCCCGTAGGCGAATCTCTATGGTCAATAGCCCATGGGTAATCTGCAGAGCATGAGGGAGATAATGCCATCATCGAATTCAGCCCACCGCAGGACGTTACAGTTACATCCCAAATCATTTGATACTGTGCCCCTGCCAGTGCCTGCATTTAGGATCACACCAGCTCCCATGCCTGTAAATACACAATAGAAACTTCAGTTTAGCCTGTTGTCCTTGGGTTTAGCCTATAGGGCATTTCAGATTGGTCTCAAGCCATTCGACCCTGTGCCCCTGCCAGTGCCTGCATTTAGGATTGCATCAGTCCCGTACCTGTAAATACACAATAGACGCTTGGATTTAGCCTTTAGACAATTGGGTTGAGCTCGTAGGAAATTTCAGATGGATCTAAAGACATTTGACATAGATCCAAAGCAGTTTGATGCTGTGCCCCAGCCAGTGCATGGAGTGCCTTCGAATACACTTTGTAGTCTCACAACGACAACTCTCTCATGAATGGTGACACTGTAAAGTGCTTTTGGCGCGAAATCAAATGTCAATCGCAGTGTGCGGCACCTTCTGTGCTCAGAATGTACTGGCGCAGCCAATATTTGTGAAATATTTTGGAATTTAGTCATCGGCCAAAGTCCACAATAGGAGGTGCAAAACTACATGTCACGACGGTCAGTTTAAGCCATAGATCATCGCGATCCGTCAACTGTAGCTAGAGTTATCATGCTAACAGACAAACAGACAAACAAACAGACTCTATGGCGCTTAGTATATAGGACTAGAGCCTTTAGCCCATAGGAGAATATCTATGGTCAATAGCTGATGAAAAATCAGCAGTGCATGAAGGAGACAACACAATCATTGAATTCAGCGCACCGTAGGACATAACACTTATTTCTCAAGTCATTTGACACTGTGCCCCTGCCAGTGCCTGCATTTAGGATCACACCAGCTCCCATGCCTGTAAATACACAATAGACACTTGGGTTCAGTCCATCAACAATTGGGTTTAACCCATGACCAGTTCGATAGGTCTCACGTTGTTCGACCCTGTGCCC
>JASAMZ010003368.1:0-36680 GCA_030248115.1 Linhomoeus sp. GSCO2_2
GCATATTCCCTCCCCCTACAAGGATCGGCCGGCGCGCGGCAGAACACCGAAATCCTGTAGACCAGGCCGAATTGAGTCCAAAATGTGCCATTTCGATTCGATTCAACCGGTAGCCGGCAGCTAAGATTCGGGGCTGGGCCAATCGCAGACTCGCCTTGCCATTTTGGACGGGAAGAATTGACAATTCATGCGCAAATGCTTACTTTACCACGCCGTCTTTCCGCACTGCATTTCCTTCAATTCAGAAGTTCAAATGCGCGCGCAAATTTGAGTTACAACATAGTTTGAGGAGAGTACGGTAAAAGTTGCATTCAAATTTGAATTTCGGCATTGGGAAAGTGGCTGTTTGATGGCAAAATCGACACAAAATGGAGAAACCAATAGCGAATTCGCGTTCCTCGCCGCGAAATACCATGGAATCGACACTTCAACCGTACAATTACCGCACTTTCAGTTTCGTCGACGTAGGGCTACGGTAGGTCGATTTTCGACCAAAACTCGCCAATCTTGATCCAAAACGCCAAAATAACGCCAGATTCGGCATCAGCGACCTCGAAAGCACCGGAATCGACTCCAACATTGATTTTGACCACCCGGGTGGAAATTCGAATTTTGGACGCGGCCAGGGTACGGTAGCAGAAAAAATATTTTTGAAAAACGATTCCGGATCAGTTTTCAACGGGGAATCGCGTGGTGCAGTCCATTTGGCCATAAATCATCGCAATCGGGCGCTAAAACGGCCGAAAGTCGAAAATTGGAATTTTCGACCCCCGACGGAGACCCGTTGGCACAGCAGAACTCAAGATTTCCTCGGCGGATTTCGGCGATTTTGGTCTTAAACGAAAGAGAACATGTTAATCTTGCCGATTTGAGATATCTGGCGCGATCCAACAACTGCCTGATTTACTAGGATTTTTTAAAGGCAAATTTTTGTCAAAAAATCACTTTCGGCTACCGTAACCCGAGAACGCGTCGGCCGATTGACTCGGGGTTTTTTTTCCACCCTTCGTCTCGTCGAGGGCTACAACATATCCAAACGGCATCAAAATCTGCCCATTACTCGAGGAGTTGTTATTGACGGAACACCTCTCCAGTAAGTAAAAATTCAAATTTTTGAATTTTTCTCAAAATTTTTCCACCACGCGAAAAAAACGAAGGCCCGAGCACCCCTACTATCCCTCGAGAGCTATCGATTAAAAAAAACCCCGTCCAAATCGGATGAACCACGCGCGAGAAATCTTGGGGCAAAAAAGTTAGTCGGTGTCAGCTCCACTATAGCACTCCGCCCCTTTTGGGGTCGGAGTGCTAACAAGGGAAACGTGCAGGAGAACCTGCAGTGAAGCACTCCGACCAGAACGGGAGAAAGCAGACCGCCACTCACTTATCATGAGAAATAAGGCCGATTTCCGCCCAAAGATTCTCCACAGATTCCGCCGGCGCGCGAGTTTCAGAATACGCATATTCCCTCCACTTACAAGGACCGGCCGGCGCGGCAGAACTCCACCGAAATCCTGTAGACCAGGCCGAATTGAGCCCAAAATGCGCCATTTCGCTTCGATTCGACCAGTAGCCGGCAGCTAAGATTCGGGGCTGCGCCAATCGCAGACTCGCCTTGCCATTTTGGACGGGAAGAATTGAAAATTCATGCGCAAATGCTTACTTTACCACGCCGTCTTTCCGCACTGCATTTCCTTCAATTCAGAAGTTTGAATGCGCGCGCAAATTTAAGTTACAACATAGTTTGAGAAGAGTACGGTAGAAGTTACATTCAAATTTGAATGTCGGCATTAGGAAAGTGGCTGTTTGATGGCAAAGTCGACACAAAATGGAGAAACCAATAGCGAATTCGCGTTCCTCGCCGTGAAATACCCTAGAATCGACGCTTCAACCGTACAATTACCACACTTTCAGTTTCGTCGACGTAGGGCTACGGTAGGTCGATTTTCGACAAAAACTCTCCAATCTTGATCCGAAACGGCAAAATAACGCCAGATTCGGCATCAGCGACCTCGAAAGCACCGGGATCGACTCCAACATTGATTTTGACCACCCGGGTGGAAATTCGAATTTTGGACGCGCCCGGGGTACGGTAGCCGAAAAAATATTTTTGAAAATCGATTCCGGATCAGTTTTCGACGGGGAATCGCGTGGTGCAGTCCATTTGACCATAAATAATCGCAATCGGGCGCTAAAACGGCCGAAAGTCAAAAATCGGCATTTTCGACCCCCGACGGAGACCCGTTGGCACAGCAGAACTCAAGATTTCCGCGGCGGATTTCAGAGATTTTGGTCTTAAACGAAAGAGAACATGTTAATCTTGCCGATTTGAGATATCTGGCCCGATCCAACAACTGCCTGATTTACTAGGATTTTTTAAAGGCAAATTTTTGTCAAAAAATCACTTTCGGCTACCGTAACCCGAGAACGCGTCGGCCGATTGACTCGGGGTTTTTTTTCCACCCTTCGTCTCGTCGAGGGCTACAACATATCCAAACGGCATCAAAATCGGCCCATTACTCGAGGAGTTGTTATTGACGGAACACCTCTCCAGTAAGTAAAAATTCAAATTTTTGAATTTTTCTCAAAATTTTTCCACCACGCGAAAAAAACGAAGGCCCGAGCACCCCTACTATCCCTCGAGAGCTATCGATTAAAAAAAACCCCGTCCAAATCGGATGAACCACGCGCGAGAAATCTTGGGGCAAAAAAGTTAGTCGGTGTCAGCTCCACTATAGCACTCCGCCCCTTTTGGGGTCGGAGTGCTAAAAATCCTAGATCCGTGCCTGGGACTCTCCACAGTGGACATGCGGAATCTCGCGAGGGAGAGCCTTTGGAAATTGCGACTTTCCCGCAGAGCATCGGCCCAGTGACTAGTTGAATGATACAGTACTTCCTGCTATATAGCGCTAACTATATATCAGCCAAATGATAGCAGCAACAAGAGCAACTGCTACGCCTGAGGCTTAATTGGCGACGATGCCCACCCCCCCCTCCCCTCAACTCAACCGCCGCTACAACAACCTCGACAGCTGCGAGAGGCATGCACGATATCACACCGACGACTCAGACTGGCTCTCCTGCCCTTCCATGGGGGAGAGAAGGGTCAACTTCGGCCTGGCCGAGTTCGGCAGCAGACTCTATGCTGTTGGAAGGTCCGACGACACCAGAATCGGCCACTCGATTCCATTCAGATGTGGGACCCAAAGGTGAATGGGTGGACGATACTGGAACAGACGGTGCCCGAGCCAATTAGTCTCTTCGCCGCTGTCGTCTTTTGAAGATTGTTGGTGCACTATCTCACGGGTGTTGTTCAAGGAGTGACGAAATAGGTAGCTATTGTACCTAT
The DNA here is from genome assembly GCA_030248115.1 of Linhomoeus sp. GSCO2_2. Lineage (NCBI taxonomy): Eukaryota > Metazoa > Nematoda > Chromadorea > Monhysterida > Linhomoeidae > Linhomoeus > Linhomoeus sp. GSCO2_2. The sequence continues at coordinate 3,347 of JASAMZ010003368.1, forward strand.
GTACGCTACGAGCATGGAACGTGTGACTGAGTGTTCTACTCTTCGCTCCAATTGATACACCCTAGAGAGACTCTGATCACATCGCAAGGCAGCAATAAGCACTACTATCCACTGGACACTGGTTCAGCCTCTGGACAGCTCGTCACAGCTTTCACAGGTTCTCCCTCGCCAAATCAACCACATCCTCTGTGGATAGTAGGCGTCGGGGTGGCGGCACAGCCTGGCCACTCCTCTTAAGAAAGGGCTCCAGATCTCGCTCGAGGAACTCTTTGTAATCCATGTCTTTGCTTTTCCGAAGTTCCACCAGCAGGAATCCGGTCATTGTCAGAGTGTCAACAAACGTGGTGGGATGTTTGAGTGTCGAGGCGATGGCATTGTCTCGTTTCATCAGCATCTCGACGAGACCTGCGCATAGTGCGCCGGCAAAGCCAGCGGAGAGAAGACAGAAGACGCCTGACAACTGAAAGGAGTGCATGTTTGAACACGACAATGACTGATTCGATTTGGCTACACTCACCTGTATTATCGACAGTGGGCCAATGGACGCAAGGCCAGTCTTGTCGTCCTTTCTTGAAGGAGCCATACGTCTCCTGCCTCCATTGGACTGATACTTCTGGATTACAAAGCGAATGAAGTCCTGAAACAAGCGGTGTAATGTAACCACAATCTAAGGTACAGTAGTAATCAAGACAAACTGCTTTGGTACCAGTTGGTAGACAATCATTTGGTTGAATGCTGGAAGCAGAGGGTGTCCCTTTCTGAAGACGTAAGCGCCCCACACGACCGGCATCTCGTCCAGCGTGTAGATTCTGAGGTCTGGATGATCTGAACAAGGGTAGAGTAGGCGGGTGACTGAGCCATCACGACTGTGAACGTACCATCCGTGATGCGCTGACTGAGTCTCAGCGGATCGTCGCCGATGACGAACCCACCCCTGTCCACCCAGTCAGCCAACTGGACGTCAGGCACGGTCACCGTTGGATTCTCCCTTTCAGCCGCCCTCAATCGCTGAAACGCCGGAAGCTCAGAGGTGGTCAATTCGCCGTAGAACCAGTTGGATGCGTAGCCGTATTCGCCAAGGAATCGCAGAGCTTTGGCTTCCACTAGATTGACCAGCGATTCCAGATCGGTTAGCACAGGAATCTCTGAAAGATTGAATCAGTGTGAGAGCATCAGTCAATGTGGCTGTCCTATTGGCCACCTTTGGGCGCGATTACAAGTCTTGTAACCAGGCAGTTCTGGTATGTCCCTCCAAAGAAGGCCAGACAAAGGCCGTACGCAACCATCAATGATCGTTTGGACGCCAGCCGCTGCGGTAGCATCTTCAGGCGAATTGGAAAGCTTCTGAGACGAAATTCGGACGGCAGTGCCGACAGCAACAGATGGAAAGTCAGCCATGTCACGGCCATTGCCGCCAGTGTGGCCAGACTAAAGATGGTGATGACAAATAGAGCAGAGCGAAGCACGTCGACGCCCCCTCTGCGGACGAGAAAGCTGAATCTCTCCTGAGAAACGGGATAAGACAAGTCAAAGTCCTCCATCATGGCGCTGGAGTAGTAGAAGGTTGTTGAAAGGGTGTCCACTGATCCATTGAGAACCATGCCTAAGGCTCCCGTCCAGTCGCCAGATTCGGCGTCGTAGCCGCCGAACTCCTCAGCATCCAAAGGCACAATTTCGTACGGGACTCCGATTGTTGACAGAAGTGCGTGCATGACTTCATTCTGAGCCCCTGGATATGGACAGGCCTCGGTGGGCCTCAGAGTATACACACCGCATTCGCTGTTGTATGGAGGGTAGTAAGACGTCAGTACTTTGACAGGAACTCGCGTGTGGTTCATGGCGAATCGAAACTGATGGTGAAACAGCGGCCATTGCCCAGCCATTGAGCGCAATGGCCTCCGAATGAAGCACCCTGTTGCGTTTGCTCGTCGACAGCGTGAAAGCAAACAGTGGCGGCCACACACCTTCTCAAGTTTCACTGGCCGATTGGTTGTCGGTAATTCGTCAGCAGTACGGAGAGCTCCATCTACATAGTACATTGCTGGCGCGCCGTCAGTCGTCACGCAAGTACTATACACATAGGTACGGTACTGTGCGCATGTCGTCACAATATGTTCCGTCCTCTTGGTATGCTAGTCCAATGTGTATATGTTGCTGTCAATGCCCGTCTTCAGGCGATCGCCGCCTAGACGGTCATCGCCTGATGCATCAGTCAATCCCCGTCTTCTTGGGGAAAAGACGCCATCGCCTGGTGCGTCCTGGCGATAGCCGTCTTCTGCTCGAAGAGACGACCATCGCCTGATGGGCCAGTCAATCGCCGTCATCGAAGTGGAAGTTGTCGAAAGCGCAAGCAGGGAAGGGGCACAGCCGACCTAAGCAGACGGCAATGTACACGAGTGAATGTTTAGCCCACTTACTGTTTGCACTAAAACTGTGCCGGCGCACCAAAATTCCTTCCAAATCAGGCTATGCTTAGTCTCGGCCTGCGCCCAGAGGCGGAGTGCATTACAAGAGTCAGTCGGCGTCGCGCCCGGCGGGTCTCAACTGAGGCTTAACGCGACCACCAAATTCAAGGCGCGCTACGCGCGCCCTGAAGTCGGTCGCCGGTCGCGTTAAGACTAAGCTTCGGTAGCTTCGCAAGAGCTGCTTAATAGGAGAACTGCCAGTAGTGCGATGAGACCGTTGACCGGTCGACATTGCGTCGAGCTTGACAAGAATGCCTGGGTTACTAGCACTGGCGACTTGCGACGCGTTTTCAGAGGTATATCTCAAAGCAGGGTGGCCAATAGAAACTTAAACTAGTTTCAGTTTCAGTTACAATCAGTTAACTGAAACTGAAACTTAATCGAAACTCGCGCGGATTCCATAACTAAAACTGCCTCAAAGATTAATCAACGAAGCATCTTCACATACTCAACACAGCTACTGTAGTGGCAAAGCCTATAATGCGTCTATCGAGGACACAAAACAGTTTCAATGTGTGCAAGGTGGCTCATGCGTGCACCGCTACTTGGATGTGCACCGTCAGCAGTTCAAGTTTGTCCTACCATGTGACACAATTTGGACGTGCAATGCAAATTGGACGTGGACCACCATTCGGCGGTTTACGGTAGCTGGCACTCGGCAGCTTGCGCTCGGTGATAGCTTGCGCGACATCAAAGGCGCAACGAAGAGATGGGGTGAGGCTATCAGACATGCTTCGCGAACAATCGCCGGTTGCCTGGGAAACGGAAGCCCGGATAATAGGCACCGACGACCGACTTAGTTTCTTCAGTTTCCAATGGCAACGGGTTTCCAGTTTATTACTCTTTGCACCAGCACAATTAGGAGCGAGCACAGAATGATCACTTTGATGTACTGTAATAAAGTGAAAACGTGTAGCAAAGTCTTCAGTGCCGCTAGCCTTGTCTAGTTGTCTGTCTAGTCATGCTGGGCGCTATGTTGACCGGTCAACGTCTCCTAGCAATGCAGGCAGTTCTCCTGCTGAGCAGCTGGTGCGGCGCCACGATTCTGCAGGAGCCGCGGCGGCTGGCCAGGTCAGTCTGCCAACGTGACATAGGCAGAGGTTTTGGCGTTTATGTGCTCACTTTTCGATAGCATATGCCTTCGGCTAGCGTGGACACTAAGGCACGATGCCAACGAGTCAAGAGCCTCTCCATATGTCCATTCCACATCTAAATCACTGGACATTTGTTCAGAGTCCTCCACAGAGCGAGCCACTACCGTGATACGTGGACGAAAGCAATGCAGCAGACGAACGAAAATCTCTCTTTGGCAAGACAGCTACTCAGAGCCTCCAACAGTTCGGCTACCTCGTTCTCGTGAGTCGAAGTAAGCTTTTGCAACACCAGTGCATATTGCATACTTTGCAACAGCACACACTACAAGGTTGGTTCTCCTCTAGATTCTCCGATTCTTTCCACTGCGCCAGAAGCCTCTGCCTCTACAACAGCACGCAACCTATAGTGGATGTAGAAAGATAACGGCAGTGTTCCAAACTTTGGGATTACTGGAGAAATGGTACCGACTTGTGGGGGCTTGTCAGCACAGGCAACACTGTAGCAACTGGACGAAAACAACCATGGCTTCAACACAAGTTGTACACGCTGCACATCATTTGTGGCATTCTTCTGGTGCGGCCAAAGGAAGGATGTGACTTTCGCGATGAAGCACGCTACCAATGGGTGAGTTACCTGCGAGCGAAAGACGCCCTGCTTCGTTCCGGAAGAGTCAGTCTTGGGCTTGTGGAGTGGCTGGTGGCCTGGCAGCGTTGGCTGGACCTCTGGCTGCTGACACCGTTGGGAGTGGTGCTCAGCCTCGTCTCCCTTTCTGTCATTCGTCGGGTGGAGAAGAAGGACCTCAGGGGAAGCGCCTCTCTGCGCTACCACCAGCTGGAAATAGTCACTGACATTGTCAATGGCTTCTCCAGCCTTCTGTTCTCTCTCCACCTCCACGCAGTCGACCTGCAAGGGTGCTCTGTGGTCCAGCGGTTGTTCGGCGGGAGAGACGTTCGTGCATTAGTCGTCTACCCCGTCTTTCTCCTGAATCAGATCAGCCTCACCCTCTTGGCCAGGGACCGTCTTGCGGTCATGCGAGACCCAGCCCAGAGGGCTTCGTCCCTCCAAAACGGCCCATTCTAAAAGCCATCGCCCTGTTTGTCGTCGCCGCGGTTGTCTCCACCTTGCCATACGGAGTAATGCTTGCAGCGCTGGCTTCACGACGCTCCATAGCCGTCGATCGCAAGACCTTTTGGTCTCTCTACAGAGGAATTTCTGCCACATCAGAAGTGGTCAGAGGTACTGTCATCGCGGCGCTGTTCTGTATCCAAGTCCATTCCACAGTGAAGATAAGGCGCGAGGTGAAGGGATGGGCCAGCAATCAGATGGAGGAGCACGAGATGGCGACAGTGGCCAATGGGGGAGAAGGAGGAGGAGGGTCTGAAAGCGACGTCAACGCTCTGAAGAAGATGTTGAGAGACCATCTGCTGCTGCTGGTGGGCACCGTGGGACTGAACCTCCTCTGCGTCCTGGTGTTTCTCATACATGCAGTGGCCACTGGCGCCATATCAGGCTTCTTTCTGGCCACATCTTACTGGAGGCTGCCATGGTCAAAGTGGTCGGAATACTACGACAGCCTCCGATCTGTGGTCACCCTCTTTCACCCATTCGTCCTGCTCTTCGCCGACATCAACGGCAGTCTGGGCGTCGTCTGCCACGTAATTTTCGTCCCGGACTTTCGCAGAAGCGCCAGAAGACTCCTTCTATCGGCGATGTTCTGGCGAACTTCCGCCCAAGTGGAACCGGCCGGCTGAATTGGCGTTCTGAAGATCCACTTCTGTCTAAAACGCTGGTAAAACGCGACTCGCATTTCTGCATCGCTGTGCTGTTCTATTAGACCGTTTGGATATTCAGATGATTGCATTGTTTTGTGAGTGTGCGACAAATTCTATGTGACTGTATGCTGACTGTTCTTGCGTACACAACGCAGTGTATGCAGTATGCACACATGATTAACATAAACAATAAGTGTATGGCGCCATTGTAGATGCGTAGTCACATAAGCCATCATTGAGCGTAAGTCCTCAGTCTGCACATCAGAGTCGCAATAAAGAACGACAGGAGGCGAGGCTCCCAGACAGGCTTCGCGAACAATCGCTGGTTGCTTGGGTAACGAAAGCCCAGATAATAGGCGCCGACGATCCACTTTGTTTCTGCAGTTTCCAATGGCAACGAGTTTCCAGTCTTTGCACCAGCACAGCTAAAGTAGCGAGCACACTACGATCACTTTGAGGTAATCCCATGAAAAGACGTCGCGAGGGTCTCCCTCCACTGCTGATAAACCACGCTGAGCTGGGCGCTATGTTCACTGGTCAACGTCTCCTAGCAATGCAGGCAGTTCTCCTGCTGAGCAGCTGGTGCGGCGCCACGATTCTGCAGGAGCCGCGGCGGCTGGCCAGGTCTGTCGCTGTCTGGTCTGTTAACTTAATATGGTTATGTTGTAGGTATTTCTCTCTGCACTCCATTTCCTCTAGTATGCCAACGGCTAGCGTTTCACACGACACGATATTAAGATACAAGTGCAGGTGACATGATGAGAACGAGCCAAGCGCCTCTCATACATACTGTATGCCCAAACCACTTCATCGTCAGTAGGCGGATATTAATTGTTCAGAGTCCTCCACGAAGCGAGCCTCTACCGCAGTGAAATGGCAGAAGCGATGAAGCAGACGAACGGAAACCTCTCTTTGGCAAGACAGCTACTCAGAGCCTCCAACAGTTCGGCTGCCACGTGAGAGCAAACAACCTTTTACAACGCCAATTATACCTACCTGCAACAACACACCAGCATGTTGGTTTCTTCTCCAGATTCCTCCGTTCTTACCTCTGCGCCGAGAGTCTTTGCCTCCACAACAGCACGCAACCGATAGTGGATGTAGAAAGGAGGAAGACCAGACTGCGCCAGTGTGCCAATCTTTGGGAGCCGTGGAGAAAAGTCGGATTCTTGGAGAGGAATGTGGCCACAGGCAATGTTGGAAGAATGCCCTGGCTTCTACACAGGTTGCACACATTGCACTTGTCTTGTGGCGTCCGGCTGGTGCGGCCAAAGGAAGGATGTGACCTTCGCGACGAAGCACGCTACCAATGGGTGAGCTACGAGCGAGCGAAGGACGCCCTGCTTCGTTCCGGAAGAGTCAGTCTTGGGCTTGTGGAGTGGCTGGTGGCCTGGCAGCGTTGGCTGGACCTCTGGCTGTTGACGCCGCTGGGATTTCTACTCAATCGCATCTCCCTCTCCGTCATTCGTCGGGTGGAGAAGAAGGACCTCAAGGGAATCGCCTCTCTGCGCTACCACCAGCTGGAGATAGTCACTGACATTGTCAATGGCTTCTCCAGCCTTCTGTTTTCTCTCCACCTCCATAGGGTAGAGTTGGAAGGTTGCCCAGTGGTCCATCATTTGTTGTACAGCAAGGAGAGAGACATTCGTGCACTGGTCGTCTACCCCATCTTTCTTCTGAATCAGATCAGTCTCACCCTCTTGGCCAGGGACCGTCTTGCGGTCGTGCGAGACCCAGAGGGCTTCGTCCCTCCAAAACGGCCCATTCTAAAGGCCTTCGTCCTGTTTGTCGTCGCCGCAGTTGTCTCCACCTTGCCATATGGAGTAATGCTTGCAGCGCTGGCTTCACGACGCTCCATAGCCGTCGATCGCAAGACCTTTTGGTCTCTATATGACGCTATGGGTGTCACGTCAGAAGTCGCCAGAGCCATTGTCATCGCGGCGCTGTTCTGTATCCAAGTCCATTCTACAGTGAAGATCAGACGCGAGGTAAAGGGATGGGCCAGCAGTCAGATGGAGGAGCACGAGATGGCGATAGTGGCCAATGGGGGAGAAGGAGGAGGAGAGTCTGAAAGCGACGTCAACGCTCTGAAGAAGATGTTGAGAGACCATCTGCTGCTGCTGGTGGGCACCGTGGGACTGAACCTCCTCTGCGTCCTGGTGTTTCTCATACATGCAGTGGCCTCCGGCGCCATATCAGGCTTCTTTCTGGTCACGTCTTACTGGAGGCTGCCATGGTCAAAGTGGTCGGAATACTACGACAGCCTCCGATCTGTGGTCACCCTCTTTCACCCATTCGTCCTCCTCTTCGCCGACATCAACGGCAGTCTGGGCGTCGTCTGTCACGTCGTTTTCGTCCCAGACTTTCGCAGAAGCGCCAGAAGACTCATTCTCTCGGCGATGTTCTGGCGAACTTCCGCCCAAGTGGAACCGGCCAACTGAATTGGCGTTGTGAAGATCCCCTTCCGTCCAAAACGCTAGTAAAACGCGACTCGCATTGCTGCATCACTGTGCTGTTCTATTAACTTTCAGATGATTGCATTGTTTTGTGAGTGTGTGCGACAAATTCTACGTGACTGCATGCTGACTGTACTTGCGTACACTATGCAGTATGCACACATGATTAACATAGACAATGAGTGTATGGCGCCATTGTAGATGCGAAGGCACGTAAGCCATCATTTAATGAGCGTAAGTCCTCCGTCTGCACATCACAGTCGCAATAAGGAACGACAGGAGGCGAGGCTCCCAGACAGGCTTCGTGAATAATCGCCGGTTGCTTGGGGAACGAAAGCCCAGATAATAGGCGCCGACGATCTACTTTGTTTCTTTAGTTTCCAATGGCAACGGGTTTCTAGTTTATTATTCTTTGCACCAGCACAGCTGGAGCGAGCATAGCACGATCACTTTGAGGTAATCCTGTGAAAACGCGCCGCAAGTCTCGAGTGCTGCTAAACCAGAATGTCTTTAGTCAAGCCAGGCGCAATGTTGACCGGTCGACGTCTCATCGCACTACTGGCAGTTCTCCTGCTGAACAGCTGGTGCGGCGCCACGATTCTGCAGGAGCCGCGACGTCTGGCCAGGTCTGCCATACTGTCTGTTTAACTTGATGCGATGTTTTCTGGACTCACATTTCCTATAGCGCAAGAAAACAGCTTGTGTTTTTTCGCCGCGCCTCAGCGCGGCGAGGTGTATAGGTATATACGGATGACAATGTGTGTGTGTGTGTCTGTCTGTCTGTGTGTGTGTGTTTCCGTCGCGCCGAAGTAAAGTCAGTGGCATATGTGGTCAAGTAGAGTCGATGTCGCTGAGTACGGATCCGATGTCCGTTTCTGTTGCTAATTTCGCATTTTCGAGATATTCGCAATGGAAATTCGAAAATGTCGAAAATCGACTTTTTCGTCTGATGTGCTAGCCGCGCAATTTCTTCAGAAATGGAAGGAGCATGGACCGCGGATAATTTGTAACACAAAAGAAATTTTTTGCAAATGTGGAATTTAACAGAAATACGCGATTATTTGTCAAAATTGCATAAGTTGACTAAAATACAACGTTATTTATTGACGAATGTGAATGCAGAAATGGAAAGGTCGTTTCCCAATAAGGATTTGTGACATAGTTTTGCAGGTTTTAAAAATTGCAATTTCGAGATATTTTCACTCAAAATATGGAAATGTCGAAAATCGACTTTTTCACCTGATGATATAGCGGCGAAATTTCTTCAGAAATGGAAAGAGTATAGACGCGGATAATTTGTAACGCAAGAGACATTTTTCGCAAGCATGGAATTTAATAGAAATACGTGATTATTTTTCAAAATTCCATAAATCAACAAAATTGAACGTCGTTTTTTGACGAATTCGACCGCAGAAATGGCAAGGCCGTATGCCAATAAGAATTTGTGATAAATTCCAGTTTCGAGATATTTAAAATTAAAATTAAAAAATGTCAAAATTGAGATTTTCGTCTGATGGCCAGAACAGCTGTTTATTGATAAATATGCACTCGGAAACACAAATGCGTACGCTGAACACAGGAATTCGCTCGCACAAAACTTTTGGCAAGTTTTTTGTTGGATGTGACGTTTTCACGCAGGTAGGAAACATCAGATAAACGGCGTCGTATCATGCCGATAACATATAGCGAACGCGGCGATATCACTGAGCTTCAGATCAGCTGTACAGACAACCGTATCGTGGGGATAGCTGCACTTGGGAATAAGGTACACGTTCTCAACACACTTTCTCCAGATGCGGCTAATGATGTGTACAAAGTTCACTATTCTGTTCACCAAAATTTGACAGACACAAAGTATAGGTTGAACTTTTTACACACACAGCTTGTTGTGCGTCCTTATGGGGCGCAAATGCAAGTGACAGGATGAGAACGAGCCAAGCCTCTCATTATGTTCGCCCCACATCTCTATAACCGGAAATTAATTGTTCAGAGTCGTCCACGAAGCGAGCCTCTACCGCAGTGAAATGGCAGAAGCGATGAAGCAGACGAACGGAAACCTCTCTTTGGCAAGACAGCTACTCAGAGCCTCCAACAGTTCGGCGTCCACGTGAGAGCAAACAACCTTTTACAACGCCAGTTATACCTACCTGCAACAACACACCAGCATGTTGGTTTCTCCAGATTCTTCCGTTCTTACCTCTGCGCCCAGAATCTGCCTCCACAACAGCACGCAACCGATAGAGGATGTAGAAAGGAGGAAGGCCAGACTGCGCCAGTGTTCCCAACTTTGGGAGCCGTGGAGAAAGACAGCTTCTTGGAGAGGACTGTGGCCACAGGCAATGTTGGAAGAATGCCCTGGCTTCTACACAGGTTGTACACACTGCACCTCTCTTGTGGCGTCCGGCCGGTGCGGCCAAAGGAAGGATGTGACCTTCGCGACGAAGCACGCTACCGATGGGTGAGCTACGAGAGAGCGAAGGACGAGCTTCTTCGTTCCGGAAGAGCCAGTCTTGGGTTTGTGGAGTGGGTGGTGGCCTGGCAGCGTTGGCTGGACCTCTGGCTGTTGACGCCGCTGGGATTTCTACTCAGTCGCATCTCCCTCTCCGTCATTCGTCGGGTGGAGAAGAAGGACCTCAAGGGAAGCGCCTCTCTGCGCTACCACCAGCTGGAGATAGTCACTGACATTGTCAATGGCTTCTCCAGCCTTCTGTTCTCTCTCCATCTACACGAAGTCGATCTGAGAGGGTGCCCAGTCGTCCACCATTTGTTGGGCAACAAACAGAGAGACATTCGCGCATTAATCATCTACCCCGTCTTCCTCCTGAATCAGATCAGTCTCACCCTCTTGGCCAGAGACCGTCTTGCGGTCGTGCGAGACCCAGAGGGCTTCGTCCCTCCAAAACGGCCCATTCTAAAAGCCTTCGCCCTGTTTGTCGTCGCCGCAGTTGTCTCCACCTTGCCATATGGAGTAATGCTTGCAGCTCTGGTGTCCATGCGTTCCACCGCCATCGATTACGCGACGTTCTGGTCTCTCTATTATGACGGAATGGCTGCCATGTCAGAAGTCGCCAGAGCCATTGTCATCGCGGCGCTGTTCTCTATCCAAGTCCATTCCACAGTGAAGATCAGACGCGAGTTGAAGGGATGGGCCAACAGTCAGATGGAAGAGCACGAGATGGCGACAGTGGCCAATGGGGGAGAAGGAGGAGGAGGGTCTCAAAGCGAAGTCAGCGCTCTGAAGAAGATGTTGAGAGACCATCTGCTGCTGCTGGTGGGCACCGTGGGACTGAACCTCCTCTGCGTCCTGGTGTTTCTCATACATGCAGTGGCCACTGGCGCCATATCAGGCTTCTTTCTGGCCACATCTTACTGGAGGCTGCCATGGTCAAAGTGGTCGGAATACTACGACAGCCTCCGATCTGTGGTCACCCTCTTTCACCCATTCGTCCTGCTCTTCGCCGACATCAACGGCAGTCTGGGCGTCGTCTGCCACGTCCTTTTCGTCCCGGACTTTCGCAGAAGTGCCAGAAAACTCATTCTCTCGGCGATGTTCTGGCGAACTTCCGCCCAAGTGGAGCCGGCTAGCTGAATGGGTGCTCTGAAGCTCTCCTTCTGTCCAAAACGCTAGCAAAACGCGACTCGCATTGCTGCGTCGCTGTGCAATTCTGTTGGACCATTTGGGTACTTTGAGATGATTGCATTGTTTTTGTGAGTGTGTGCGACATATTCTATGTGACTGCATGCTGACTGTACTTGCGTACATTTTGCAGTATGCACACATGATTAACATAGACAATGAGTGTACGGCGCCATTGTAGATGCGAAGGCACGTAAGCCATCATTTAATGAGCTTAAGTCCTCCGTCTGCACATCACAGTCGCAATAAAGAGCGACAGGCGGCGAGGCTCCCAGACAGGCTTCGTGAACAATCGCCGGTTGCTTGGGGAACGAAAGCCCAGATAATAGGCGCCGACGATCCACTTTGTTTCTTCAGTTCCCAATGGCAGCGGGTTCCCAGTCTATTATTCTTTGCACTAGCACAGCTAGTAGCGAGCACACAACGATCACTTTGAGGTATTCCCACGAAAAGACGTCGCCAGGGTCTCCAGTGCTGGTAACCCAGGTTGTCTAGTCAAGCTCGGCTCAATGTCGACCGCCCAACGTCTCATCGCACTACTGGCAGTTCTCCTGCTGAGCAGCTGGTGCGGCGCCACGATTCTGCAGGAGCCGCGACGTCTGGCCAGGTCTGCCACACTGTCTGTTTAACTTGATACGATGTTTTCTGGACTCACATTTCCTATAGCGCAAGTTAACAGCTTGTGTTTTTGTGCGTCCTTATGGGACGCAAATGCAAGTGACAGGATGAGAACGAGCCAAGCCTCTCATTATGTTCGCCCCACATCTCTATAACCGGACATTAATTGTTCAGAGTCCTCCACGAAGCGAGCCTCTACCGCAGTGAAATGGCAGAAGCGACGAAGCAGACGAACGGAAACCGCTCTTTGGCAAGACAGCTACTCAGAGCCTCCAACAGTTCGGCTGCCACGTGAGAGCAAACAACCTTTTACAGCGCCAGTTATACCTACCTGCAACAACACACCAGCATGTTGGTTTCTTCTCCAGATTCCTCCGTTCTTACCTCTGCGCCGAGAGTCTTTGCCTCCACAACAGCACGCAACCGATAGTGGATGTAGAAAGGAGGAAGACCAGACTGCGCCAGTGTGCCAATCTTTGGGAGCCGTGGAGAAAAGTCGGATTCTTGGAGAGGAATGTGGCCACAGGCAATGTTGGAAGAATGCCCTGGCTTCTACACAGGTTGCACACATTGCACTTGTCTTGTGGCGTCCGGCTGGTGCGGCCAAAGGAAGGATGTGACCTTCGCGACGAAGCACGCTACCAATGGGTGAGCTACGAGCGAGCGAAGGACGCCCTGCTTCGTTCCGGAAGAGTCAGTCTTGGGCTTGTGGAGTGGCTGGTGGCCTGGCAGCGTTGGCTGGACCTCTGGCTGTTGACGCCGCTGGGATTTCTACTCAATCGCATCTCCCTCTCCGTCATTCGTCGGGTGGAGAAGAAGGACCTCAAGGGAATCGCCTCTCTGCGCTACCACCAGCTGGAGATAGTCACTGACATTGTCAATGGCTTCTCCAGCCTTCTGTTTTCTCTCCACCTCCATAGGGTAGAGTTGGAAGGTTGCCCAGTGGTCCATCATTTGTTGTACAGCAAGGAGAGAGACATTCGTGCACTGGTCGTCTACCCCATCTTTCTTCTGAATCAGATCAGTCTCACCCTCTTGGCCAGGGACCGTCTTGCGGTCGTGCGAGACCCAGAGGGCTTCGTCCCTCCAAAACGGCCCATTCTAAAGGCCTTCGTCCTGTTTGTCGTCGCCGCAGTTGTCTCCACCTTGCCATATGGAGTAATGCTTGCAGCGCTGGCTTCACGACGCTCCATAGCCGTCGATCGCAAGACCTTTTTGTCTCTATATGACGCTATGGGTGTCACGTCAGAAGTCGCCAGAGCCATTGTCATCGCGGCGCTGTTCTGTATCCAAGTCCATTCTACAGTGAAGATCAGACGCGAGGTAAAGGGATGGGCCAGCAGTCAGATGGAGGAGCACGAGATGGCGATAGTGGCCAATGGGGGAGAAGGAGGAGGAGAGTCTGAAAGCGACGTCAACGCTCTGAAGAAGATGTTGAGAGACCATCTGCTGCTGCTGGTGGGCACCGTGGGACTGAACCTCCTCTGCGTCCTGGTGTTTCTCATACCAGGGTGTCATACTGTACTACAATAATTCCAGTATTATAGTATAGTATAGTATAGTATAACCATACTATACTATACTACAATTCGTTTTGGTATTCCAGTATTATACTATACTATACTAGAATTCGAAATTTTTTACTCATACTATACTATACTATACTAGAATTCAAACCATACTGGAATGGTATTACAGTATGGATTTTATCGTATTCCGTTGCGAATTTTGGCAGTGTGCTGCTGTATTCTGACCAAATTGTTCAAGTTTTCAGTAAAATTGCATGAAACTTTTGTGAATGGAGAAGATATAGAACCATTGTACCCTTATGCAAGCAATTGAGGACATAAAAGCTGGCATTTTGGGCATGATTTTGACTTATTTGTGTGGCTTCTATACTGGAATTCTATTACTAGTACTATACTACAATTCATAAATTGCTGCCTATACTGTACTATACTATACTACAATTCACAGGGAATGGCAATACTATACTATACTATACTAGAATTGAAAAACTCTCTTCCATACTATACTATACTATACTATAATTAAAATGAATTCCAGTATGACACCCTGTCTCATACACGCAGTTGCCACTGGCGCCATATCAGGCTTCTTTCTGGTCGCGTCTTACTATCGGCTGCCATGGTCAATGAGGTTGGAATACTACGACAGCCTCCGATCTGTGGTCACCCTCTTTCACCCATTCGTCCTGCTCTTCGCCGACATCAACGGCAGTCTGGGCGTCGTCTGCCACGTAATTTTCGTCCCGGACTTTCGCAGAAGCGCCAGAAGACTCCTTCTCTCGGCGATGTTCTGGCGAACTTCCGCCCAAGTGGAACCGGCCAACTGAGTGGGCGCTCTTAAGTTCTCCTTCTGTCTAACACACCCTAATACAGCGCTTGTGAAATCACGTTTCTTGTAGGTGCGTTTCTCTCAAAGTCACTCTGGATTGTGCGGCATCGTTTTGATTCTCTGTGTTGTATTCTTGTGCGTGGTAGCTTATGGCTACTTGGTGCAATCGTACTTATCAATCGCAATTGCAATTGAGCTCATACTACCGCAGTTTAGCGGCCAGGCCACAAACAGTAGCTCTGCTTCAAGTCCCAGGCTCAAAGATACATGGCTTGTAGTATTTTATTATGTCATCATCGTGCGTACAAACGTCAGCCATTGGCACTGGCTACAAACAAGCTTAGGCAATTACCCTAATGACGAATCGGATCCAAGCGACGGCAACCACGGACGTCAAAGCAACCGCAATACACATCCATAGTCTGGCAAATGTTATGCTTACGACATATTATGTATGCCGACTTGCTGTGATCAGTCTTAACACACTGCAGGGCAAAATATTGGCCAAGCGAATGAAAACAATGCCGAGGCCCGCCGTTGTGAGTCTTCTTTCTTCGAATACGGTAACTCTAACATACCGCTAGCTAGAGCGCCTTGTTATGCACGTTACATATGAGCTCGGAGTGTAAATGGTAACGTTCGCGAGTTTTTGAAAGATTGGCATGAGTCACATTGCTCAACTGATCAATAGTCCAAACGGCCCTAACGGTCGCTGCCAATTAGCGGTCGCGCCGCGCGTCGTCAGCCTGCCACCTGCCCCATAAAATCGCCAATTCCATCAGACCAGACGACAATCTTCATAGTGGCCGCAAGGAAGGAAGGCAATTGCAGAACAGTGAACCGACATACATTGTAACTCTTCTGTTTGGAACGCTCTGTCGACACGTTGCGCTTAAGAATACATCGCTTAAGCTCCTAAGGCCATTGCAGCGCGGCAGCGGCGAGCACCTCTTTCCTCACTTCCCCATGACTGAGGAGAGCCACGAGCAGGCGGCTGAAAGGAAGAGCGTGAAGGAGTGGGCTTCCAACACCACCTGCCACGGGATCGCCGACCTATTCCAGAGTCAGCATTACTGCAGTAAAGTAGCCTGGGCGGTGGCCCTGCTGCTCTGCTTCTTCCTGATGTTCGTCCAGCTCGTCGAGGTGTGGGACGAGTTCAACAGTAGGCGATGGACCACTACCGTCTTCGAGGAGGTCAAAGCTGGTAGGCGGGCAGGCAACGCTTCCACTCACATAGCAAAGGACTCGAAATTGTCGCTTCTTTGCCTCTGTCATTACTTTGTGTTTGCCTTTGCGTTGGCTTGTCTGTGGCCCATGTGTTTGGCAATCAGCAGACAGCTCGTCATGTGCCAGCTGTCAATCTTGCCAATCTTGCGTCCGTTTCTCAATCGTTCCTTTGTCAAGCCAAACGTCTGGAAAACTTGATCACCTCTAAGCGACATTTCAGGCAACCTACCAACCCCAAAGTTGACCATCTGCAACACGAATCGCCTTCGACGCTCCAAGGTGGCAGAGTATGGTCTGACGGAGCACATGATCTCCTACCTCTTCAAGAGCCCTTTCGTCGGCTACGGCACCACAGAGACCTGGGAATCCGTCAACATCACAGAGGTGGAGCAGCAGTTCAAGGTGTGGCGCCGACAGCACAACTTCGACTCCTTCGAAGACGTCTACCACGCGATGGGCCACACCTGCGAGGAAACCTTCCTCAACGTCCAGCAAGTGTCCTTCAGCAAGGAGCGTAAGTACCTGGACCCCAGTCAGCTTTGCTCGCCAAGCGCCGCCCGAAACGAGACGCACATCCGACCGATTCTCACCTACGACTACGGCCGGTGCTACAAGCTCGTGATCGGCGACGACTTCGACATCGTGCCGCCGAGTGCGTGAAATATATTGGTCGCCACTTATGGGCGTATTATAACAGGCGGATCCATTCCAAACGGCCCAACAAAGCGTCAGAGCACTTCATTTAGGCTTCCTCTTCCTCGGACTCGACCTGCAGGCGGAGGAGTATCTTCCGCAGGTCATGAACAACCACATGACGAGTGGCGTGGCGCTGGAGTTCGACGAGGGTTTCGGGCTGCCGCCGAGGGCCAACAGCTGGACGCTGGTGCCCATGGGCTACCACGCCGACGTCCAGCTGAAGGCGGTGGAACACCGACTCCAGCGGCAGAACAACAGCTTGTTTCAGAGGATCATCACCGCTGCAATACCCAGCTTACACTACAGTCAGCTGCCCTGCAACGAGAGCACTAAGCTGGAGATATTCACAGGTGATAGAGAAAGTGTCATAATGCATAAATGCGTGCAATTCTACATCCATTCCTTTTGCTGCTCACAGAGGAACAGTACAGCGAAGAGACCTGCATCCATGACTGCATCATGAGAAAAGCCTTT
Source organism: Linhomoeus sp. GSCO2_2 (assembly GCA_030248115.1). NCBI lineage: Eukaryota > Metazoa > Nematoda > Chromadorea > Monhysterida > Linhomoeidae > Linhomoeus > Linhomoeus sp. GSCO2_2. The sequence continues at coordinate 20,145 of JASAMZ010003368.1, forward strand.
GTACCCTACTGTGGCTGCGTGACAAGACGGCCACCAGAGCATACGGGTCTGCCAGTGTGCCAGCTGGAAGATATGGACGACTGTATTGCCAAGTGGGCCATTTGGGCTTCCTTGAACGGGTGCTTACAGTACCAATGTCAGGACAATGGGTGCGCTCATGCAAGCTTGCCTATCTTATCATTTCGCGCCCAATACAGATGTATGCACCCCAACCTTTCAACTCTCCAAAGGATTCCCCCTGGACTGATTGGCGCCTCGGCGGAAGAGGCCTGCGAGTCGGAGTGCGGCGAGGCCTGCTTCTGGAAGGACGTGGACGTGACCGTCAATCTGGCGCAGACTCCGACCAAAGCGCAACTGGAGCCCCTCTCGCGTCTCTTTCCCTCGGCCATCGACATTGACGTGGCCGTGCAGACCTACGTCAGCCTGCGCGTCTACTACAAGAGTCGAGCTGTCAAAGTGCGTGGCTAGAATACGCACAGAGATTTCTGGGACGTTGTAATTGATGCGCTAGCACTGGCACTGGGATGGGTTCAGACAACATGTAGGTGACAAGCATGTATGTACTTTGGCACCAGTCGCAAGCGACACGCAACACGAGGCCGAGCAAACTGCACTTCAGGTCAACCTGCAGCGTCACGCTAAACGATTTCGGAATTCTACTCTACAATTTGCTTCACGAATATATACAGTAGTCTGAGTAGCTAGCTAGCCAAGCGACCCATTCTGCCAGCCAGAGTTCAGGTGGTGGAGCGTTACCAGCCCATGACGGTGGGCGGCCTGATCTCGAATCTGGGCGGTCAAATGGGTCTATGGGCGGGCATCAGCATACTGACCCTATTCCAAGCGATCTTCTACTTCGGAAGCGCCGCGGCATCCTATAGGAAAGAGCGCGTCGCAGTGGAGGACGATGCCATGAAGCGACCACACTCGCAAGAATAGCCTGGTTTCTTCAAGCGCTGTGGTGACTCACGCCAATCTATTGTGCGTGGTGAAACCATTTGACTAGTTCGACTCAGTTGACGACACTGACAGAAACGCAGTCAAGGGTGCGTGCTGGATTCGTGCTCAGATTTACGGATGGTTACAAGGAAGATTTGAAATGCTATGATATTGTTGCGCAATCCATCTTGTGGCGCAAACTTGAGGCGCAAATGTCCCAGAGGCGTAACCGACAGTGGCGCGGCAGTCGTCTGCTAAGCACCCATTTTGCAGTAGTTGGTTGCCACCGCGTCAGTGCATTCGATTCGAAGAACAGCTAGAGCTAGAGTGCGTGCGTAACGTTCTGTATTTTGGCAGAGTCAGTGACTTTGTACAGAATTCCCGTCCGTTCGCCCTTTCGCCTACGTGGAAGCCTTCGCAATGAAACGACAACTCAAACCCAACAGAAGCCCATAGACCTTTACAGCCAAACCTATCCTAGCCAGGCGCCTGTTTGAAGCCTCTTACTTTCGCGCTTCGTCGAATGTAAACCAGAGCCACACCCTGTCACCGATGTGTCTTCCTGGGTCGCATTCCGGTCATAACGACCGGTTAGCGTAACGCTCCGTCACCGTCACTGCCGACTGCTGATAGCGCGTCTGTCCGCCCAAGGACCTTTCGAACGAGCGCCCTTCCCCAAGTCAACGTCGCTGCGTGCGCCTTACAGTGGAGCCACGAAGGCCACTAAAGGCGCTCGAAAGGCGAACGAAATGGCCGTATCTAGCGCCCACTACAACGAAGAAGACGACGACTACGACGACCGGATCGATGTGGACGACGTGGATGAATGCGCGGTGGCGCACGCTCAGGCTTCATTGGATCAACCAAGCCCCGCTGTCAGTTACGTTTCGCTCTTTGAAGGACGGCCGAATGAGGTCACCACGCAGCCGTGTCCGAACAATCTCAGCCCTTCAGACAAGGTACGGTGAATTACTTTGTGACACTGAATAAGTCCTTTGGTGAACTATTGACATCTCAGGTCTACCTCGCGCAAGAGCTTGGGGTCCACGAACTAGAAGGCTTACTCGATCCAGTTAGGAAGGGCTTGGTCAACCCTCGGAAAACTTTGCTCTCTGTGATCAAACTCCACGGTCATGGAAACCGGTCAGAGATTCCGATTCTGGCTTCCGACCTTCTGGAGATCTTGCCCGACTATTGGACACGGTGGGTGCGCGGTGAGACAGGAAGTGTCGGCACGGAAAGCTGGACGGAAGACGACGTGAAAGACGAGGTTAGCGAATGGGAATCTGTTGACTCAACAACAACAACAACAACAACAACAACAACAACAACAACAACAACAACAACAACAACAACAACAACAACAACAACAACAACAACAACAACAACAACAACAACAACAACAACAACAACAACAACAACAACAACAACAACAACAACAACAACAACAACAACAACAACAACAACAACAACAACAACAACAACAACAACAACAACAACAACAACAACAACAACAACAACAACAACAACAACAACAACAACAACAACAACAACAACAACAACAACAACAACAACAACAACAACAACAACAACAACAACAACAACAACAACAACAACAACAACAACAACAACAACAACAACAACAACAACAACAACAACAACAACAACAACAACAACAACAACAACAACAACAACAACAACAACAACAACAACAACAACAACAACAACAACAACAACAACAACAACAACAACAACAACAACAACAACAACAACAACAACAACAACAACAACAACAACAACAACAACAACAACAACAACAACAACAACAGAACAACAACAACAACAACAACAACAACAACAACAACAACAACAACAACAACAACAACAACAACAACAACAACAACAACAACAACAACAACAACAACAACAACAACAACAACAACAACAACAACAACAACAACAACAACAACAACAACAACAACAACAACAAGCAACAACAACAACAACAACAACAACAACAACAACAACAACAACAACAACAACAACAACAACAACAACAACAACAACAACAACAACAACAACAACAACAACAACAACAACAACAACAACAACAACAACAACGACGACGACGACAACGACACGACGACGACGACGACGACACAACACGACAACGACACGACGACGACGACGACGACGACGACGACGACGACAACAACAACAACGACGACGACGACGACGACGACGACGACAACGAAACGACGACGACGACGACGACGACGACGACGACGACAACAACAACAACAACAACAACAACAACAACAACAACAACAACAACAACAACAACAACAACAACAACAACAACAACAACAACAACAACAACAACAACAACAACAACAACAACAACAACAACAACAACAACAACAACAACAACAACAACAACAACAACAACAACAACAACAACAACAACAACAACAACAACAACAACAACAACAACAACAACAACAACAACAACAACAACAACAACAACAACAACAACAACAACAACAACAACAACAACAACAACAACAACAACAACAACAACAACAACAACAACAACAACAACAACAACAACAACAACAACAACAACAACAACAACAACAACAACAACAACAACAACAACAACAACAACAACAACAACAACAACAACAACAACAACAACAACAACAACAACAACAACAACAACAACAACAACAACAACAACAACAACAACAACAACAACAACAACAACAACAACAACAACAACAACAACAACAACAACAACAACAACAACAACAACAACAACAACAACAACAACAACAACAACAACAACAACAACAACAACAACGACGACGATGATTACTTAGGTGCTGCTGAAAACTCTGAAGGAGCAGACGCTGCTCCAGTTGGCTGGTGGCATAGGTCAGGAACTCATAAAGAAGCTGGCTTGTGCCACCGGGGAGAGTTACATGCCTAGCCGAAGAGCGAGACAGCTCATAAATGCCGTTGTCATGAAGCTTGCCGCCAAAGACTATGGGACAGCGTCGACCTATCTTCAACAGGCGATTGACGACATGAAAAGTTTTCTTGAGGTGAGTTAGAGTTGAGCCCATCCGAATGAATCTTTCTGGAGAATGTGTGCTGTGATAACGTAATTTAGGCGGGCGTCGACGAGCAAGAGTATTTTCTGGAACACATGCGGAGTGGTATGGCCAGTCTGAACAACGCGTCGGAGTTTGAGTTCAGGTAGGTGGTTGATTCTGATTGTTAGTCCACGATTGTGGCGTGAGCAGGAGGCGATTCCCATTCAGAAGAGCCAGCAAACCATCCGAGAAACTCCAGATGTTCGAACTTGCCATTCTGAGTGCCACATTTCACCACATTGGTTCATACTGCAACCAGTTGAAGGTCAGTCGCCGAGCTTCAGTTGTCGAGTCAAGCCTTCAGTTGTCGATGAAGTTTACTACAACTTCGCTCAACTTGGCGTTTCAATATTATGGTTGGGAATGTTGAAATTCATGGCACCCATAGTTCTTCACAGTCTTGTCTGCCAGCAAAGTTTTCAATGGCGCGAAAAGTTTCATGGCTTCCAGTCTTGGACGACGATTCTGGAAGCCGTACTTCGGGACAGCGTGGTACTGGAGCTGATAAAGGCCCCGAGGACGGCGATTCTACTGCCCAATAGCGGCGCTCGCAAGAAGGCGGCCCAGTTCTTCTCCCTCCACTTTCACACGCAGATGTTGGCCACACTCTTCCAGACCCCCAACTGTCGACATCTGGAGATGGCATTCGTGGAGCTGCTAAAGGAACCCTCGGGTACAATACCGTAGTGCTATGGTAGCCTGAAGAATGTAGGTAGACACCGACGTGTTAATGATGTATGGCGATTTCAGGTCTGGAGCCTAAGTGTCTTTCAAAACTACAGGAGAGGGCTCCAGTTCTAAGACAATTGACCGAGGGAGGCTCTGCTCACACCTCGCCAAATGATCCCAGGGAGCTAGAGGCCTTTCATATCCTGCGTCACTCCCTCAAACAGCTCTATTCAAGCAATAGATTTGAGTTCACGCAGCCCATTCCCCAAGTGCCCGATCTGCGCTACTCCGTGGCCGACGGGACGATCAACCTGAAGATGGAGTCCCCAGAAAGCAGGCACTTCGCTGGCGCTGGCGAAATGACCGACTTCAAGGACGTGCTAAAGCTGGCCCTAGGGCTGTCAAAAGTTGTCGTGGTCAAAGGTATCTGGCTTCTTTTGTGCAGCATGCCGAAACATCTGATCAGAATGAATACTTGGTTTTGCAGGTGAGCCAGGCATTGGCAAGACCAGATTGGCGAAGCGCATTTGTTTTGATTGGGGTATGGATGGGTTCCTTGACTACGACCTGGTCCTTCACGTTCGCCTAAGGGAGGTCACCTGCTGCGTCACCATTATGCAGCTGTGCGTGGAGTGGCTCAAAGGTACAGTATAGTATCTACCGTAGTATAGTATAGTATCGTGTTTTGAAAGGACCGTTTACCATCATCAACCTGCGCTATGGGCCATCCAAGCTTCCATCTGCCAAAATTGGTCCTACTGAGAAATACAACACCACCCCATCCCTCGAATAGAACCCCACCCCCCCCCTCGAATAGACACCAACCCTACAGGCCCCTCTGAAAAATACAACCCCAGGGGTTCTATTCGGGGAAATACGGTATCTATCACGTTATAAGTTCCAGCCAAAAGACATGATTGTTGCAGGAAAGCTCCCCTATCTGGAATGGTGGGGAAAAGTGGAGAAATTCCTTCTCGAGGACCGCAGGAGCATGTCCCAGTTGAAGACGCTGGTAGTTTTTGACAGCCTCGACTCAGCGCTAGGCAGATGTCCTCAGTTGGAGAAACTCCTCTACCAAGAAACCTCCATGGAGTTGCCGTTCGATGTTTTGATCACCTCCAGGCCTTTCAAGGCGTACGAGGCATGAGATTTCTTGATTCAGAGTGAACGATAATACTTTGCTATAAGCATCAGTTGGTGCATTCAGATTCGATGCCCCAGGACCCTGCTGTCGATTCAAGGTCTAAACCGGGACCAAAAGCGCCAGTTCATTGCGCGCCATTTCAACAGGTGGGTTGGTGATTCGTGGTGTGAAACTAACACAACACTCTTCCAACCAGCAATCGCATAACTGCAGGTACGTCAGATCAAGAGAAGACCACACGACAGCCATGGAGAAGCTGATGGCAAAGCTCGACAGCGATCCAGATCTCAACAATTTGACGCGTGTACCGCTGCTGCTGAGCTTTCTCTGCGTCATGGTCAACCAGATCGACTTCACGTCCATTGTCGAGCTGTACGATCGCATCATCTACAGACTGTTGGAAAGGTTCTGATTTAGAATCATCGTCGCCCAACGGCTCAACTGCGTTTCGACTAAGTCAACTTGTTTCAGATTCCTGATCTACAATCGAGATGTAGCTTGTGCAAATCACAAGTGAGTGTCCGGAGTCAGAATTGGCGAGTTTTGCCTTGCAGTGACGACATCGCACAATGGATTTGTTCAGCTGCCGAGTGGAACCCAAGATCGCCGAGGAGCTAATGAGGAACCCCAGCGCCTGGAAGAGCTGGTGTCGCTGTTTGGCACTGGGGCGGATGGCCTTCGATGGAATGGTGGCCAAGCACGACGCCGCCCAACTCAACTTCTACGAGGCCGACTTGCATGCCAGAAGAGTCAATGGCCATTTCTTCGCCGCTGCCGGAATACTATACAGGTCCATCACAACACAGCTCACTGTCACACTACACAAAAATGTTACCAGCGGACCTTGCAGAGACTTGGAGGTGCTTGGCGGCTCGTGCATGTTGGACAAGCACATGATGGTGGCCCAGTTCTGTCACAAGACCATGCAGGAGTGCTTCGTGGCCGTCGTGATCAATCACGAGCTGGAGTCTTCCCTCAATAGCACCAACGACATTGGCTGGTTCGAAAACGCCATCCCGGACCAGTTGCCATTCATTCACAAAATGCTGGAGTTCGTCAAGAAGAGGAAGAATCATTGGCTGCGATTTGCAATGGTGACCTTCGTTTGCAGACACATATCATCCATCCCAAGTGGCTTCAGTTGTTTCTTCTTCAGCCACTGAACTTCGTTCTGGGGTGGAACCACTGTCCCAAGGGGAACTACCCCAAGTCCAGGCCGCGGCGCCTGTCACACGAGCTCAACGATCTCTTCTTGAATGACGCGGATCAGCATGTGGTACCCAGGAAAGGCGGTGTCTATATTCCCAACTGCCGCTTGCATCTCTTCAAGATGGCAACTGAACATGGATGGCACATCGACAAGTGGCGGAAGTAAGCAAGAACGCGCTGGCCGAACTGCAAAACGCACCTAGCAGCAGGCGAAACTGTTCCTCTTGCAGACACATCGTCCATCCATCTTTCAAACTCGGAGACTACTGGGACCGTTTTGAGCTGAAGAACCTGTTTGAGCTGGCCAGATTCTCTCACCCGGGCAGCGAGCACGTGAAGTACGTGGGCGAGTATCTGATCCAGTTGGTGAGCAAAATGGAGTGCGATCAGATGGTCAAGTTCGCCAAACAAATGGCCAAGGCTGTCGACTTGTTGGCCATGGACGCCATTCAGGCAAGGGGGTTCTTCATCGTCACACACCGACGACAATCTCAACCGAATGTCTCAGTGCTTTCAGGTCGCACCAAAGCTGTACTTCGTCCCATACACATGGCTCTTGCTGGGCAGCAGCGCCATCGAGGGGGGCGTCTTCGACACTCGCAATCCCCACGTGTGGCACCCTGTGAGGCATCTGCCGTCTCTGCTAACACGACTTGACCAGGTGACATTGTCTTACATCACTATGTGCATACCAGCTTAAACTGGACTCGCTTGCTGTTGTCCGTCTGACATTTCAGGTCTGGCTGAGTGGAAGCGCGGAAGAAATCAACGACATGTTGAATCAGATGTCGACCGAATGGCGCCAAGCGATCGGTGCCACCGATCAAGCGGTCATTCGGATCAAACGCTTGAGAATCGACGTGTCTGGGTGTAACAAAGAAGTGTCGCCTGCTTGGGAGCTGCCTCTCCTTCAGCACGTTGTGCATTTTGAATTCCGGCTGAATCTGCCAGCTCGAAGCTCGAAAGACGAACTGGAGCGCTGCTTGGCTTCATTTCAGGTATTTCTCAGATTTCATTGGGCGTAAGGAACGATTCATTACAGTTCTCTTGAGCGTTACACGTGATTCTAACAACAACATCTTCAGTCACTTCTGCGATCCCTCCAACGGTTGGATGAGCTGCAGCTCTTCGGCTTGGGAAGCCTCCACCACAGCCCGACCATAAGTCGTCTCTTCGACGCGAATTACAACGCTATAATACCGCGAATTGCACGAATGCTGCTCTTGTTTCGCCTGGAGAACTTCAGTTCGACCACCGTAGTGGACGCTGGACGCTACAGTCTACCTCAGCTGACAAAAGTGCGACGCTTCAGTTATTCCAATACGGGCATCACAGCAAGACAACTGGAGGACCTGCTGCCGAGATTGAAGCGCAAGGCATCCGTGAGGGAAATGTGGCTCACGAACGAGTGGAAAGTCTACGCGAATGAGGGAGAGGCCTTGGGAGTAAGTAGAAGGAAATTGTGACGTATGACGTTTCGATAATTGAACCGTTTGCGAAACAAGTATCGTTGTCGCACTGACGTACGTAGGACGTGTCGCTTTCTCCACCAGGTGCTACTGCGACACCTGAAAGACTGGCCCAACCTGGAGCTGCTGGGCCTCGACTGCTGGGACCACGACCTCTGCCCCACGGGGAAGTTTCAAGTGGACTTGTTCCTTCAGGGCGTTGCTAGAAGCACGGGCCTGAAGAGGATGCATCTGACCGTGCCCGGCTTCCTTGACAGCCATCTGGCCATGCTGAAAGCCGCCAGACCAGACGTGCAGTTTGAGTTGGCTTAAACGGGTTTGCGCTGTATACTGTACAACCACTCAGGGCGATGAATGTGGGTGATGTACTATGTACAATATGCGTGGTTTTCTAGGGTGGCGGGTCTCCCAGCCTACAGGGTGTGCAAAGACCACTGTAACACCAACATTTCCAAGCGTGACAAAGCATACATATTAAGCATACATAGCATGTACAGGGTTTTTTTTATAGATGACCACTTTTCGTTCGGCCAGATTTTGTGGAAAACTAAACCAATGTAAGTGAAACTTTAACACATGGTCAGAAAGGCTTTGCCATTTTGTATGTTAGATGCCCAGCTAAATTGGCCTTGCACTGCGGAAATTACAGGGTGTCAAAGTTCAGGCCGGAAATCTCACGATCGGCTGACTTTGAAGCACGGTAGCTCGGTCGTTCCGCCGCTTTTGCGGACGCGGCAAATTGCACCTGAAAAAAACAAGCTTTAAGTTGCCACAAGAACGAACTTTCTATGTTGTCTAACGGCCGAGTTACCGACTGTCAAAGTTTCTGATAACGCGTTCTGGAGAGTCGAGGACAAGGGGGACTGGGGCTGGGAAAGGGGGACTTTCACCAATGCCAAGAATATTCGACGAGCTGTAACTCGGCCGTTAGACAACATAGGAAGTTCGTTCTTGTGGCAAATTATAGCTTGTTTAAAGACCTTTCAGGTGCAATTTGCCGCGTCCGCAAAAGCGGCGGAACGACCGAGTTACCGTCCTTGAAAGTCGGCCGATCGTGATATTTTCGGCCTGAACTTTGACACCCTGTAATTTCCGCAGTGCAAGACCAATTTTGCTGGGCATCTAACATACAAAATGGCAAAGCCTTTCTGACCATGTGTTAAAGTTTCACTTACATTGGTTTAGTTTTGCAAAAAATTTGGCCGAACGAAAAGTGGTCATCTAAAAAAACCCTGTACGTATAGGGTGTTTTACATAATTATAGGGTGTGTTAGGGAGATTCTATATAACAAGCACTGGCAAATGACAACCTGTTACGCAAGCTAATGTTGTAGATCTACCATACGGCAAGTCCTGCGAATGAGTATCTATATGTGCACACGTGAAACACTCTGTAGGATGTCTCGTACAATGCTAGGCTTTATCAACACCACAGTCACGTTTCAGTATGACACAAGTGAAAACTTTTGCACACCCTGTGCGGAGGTTATGTTTGTGTTGTGGTACGTATGTAGATGCAGATCGTTGGTAGTAGGTTCTTGGTAACGACGCAACAAAGCAACGCGGGTTCTTCCAATACCGTACTGTAGTACACTAAACAGCCCATTTTGTGGGAGGTTCTGACCCTTCAGTGATTCGATTCAGAGTGCAATTATCGATCGTTGAGCCTGTTGCGTTGCGTGCTAATCCAGAACTGTATAACCCAGAACGTTATGTACACAGCTACTTTCCGAGAGCTCCGCGCTGTAACAATGCCGTACCGTCCGGTGTCGTAGTTCGGTTGACAGCGCCACAGCCGCAGTTCGAAAGTGGAGGTATGGCACTAAAGAGGTGTCTGTCTCCAACGCAGGCACTGTACCATTATTACCAGCGTTGTTACAACAGCAGAACCTTCGGCGTATGTAAAGTGCTGAGTGTTTGCTAGGTGACGGCCTCCTTTAGGATGGAAATGCTGCGTTCCCAGTTTCACGCTTCTTCACTAAATAATTCTCTGTAGAACAAAAGCACTAACGGATCTTACATACTCTCAGTCGCAACGGCACAGAGATGTTGGATTTCATGGTTGTATGCCTGGTTGCTCTCAACGCCGTCCCATTCTTCAGAGGCGTTCTGAATAACGTCGAACCACAAGTCCTCGACCTGACAAGACAGTCGTTGGCAGACATGTCATTGTCTTTAAGGACAATTGTCTTAGACAATTTAACTCGGCTAAATTGTCCGACAAGACAAGACAATTTAGATTGTCCCGGGTTTCTGCAAAGACAAGACAAAGACAAGACAATCAAAATGGTCAGTTGGGACAAATGGGTAAATTGTCCTTAAATTGTCCTTAGATTGTCCTTTGTGGTATGGATCACACACATCCAGCGCGCCGCAATTGGTGGCGCGGGGACTGTTTATGGGTCTATCTGTGAAGTAGTCTAGGGTTTTGTCTAGTGATGGACAATTTAGAGACAAGACAAGACAAAGACAAGACAATTTATGAAATTAGAGATAGGACAAAGACAAAGACAAGACAATTTAGTATTTGGGGTCAAAGACAAAGACAAAGACAAGACAATTGGCAAAATCCTGAGACAATGGCATGCCTGGTCGTTGGGTTTCAGAAGGTGCAGGCATGCCATTGTCTCTGGAGTTTGCCAATTGTCTTGTCTTTGTCTTTGTCTCTGACCCCAAATATTAAATTGTCTTGTCTTTGTCTTTGTCCTATATCTAATTTCTTAATTTGTCTTGTCTTTGTCTTGTCTTGTCCCAAAATTGTCCTTATATTGTCTCTAGATTGTCCCAGAGGGGGTAGTGTTTATACTGGGTTGATGCTTTGTTCACCCGCTTAGACCTAACGTATCCCATGCAGGGCAAGTTAGCACTGGATAAATTCCTAGATTACTTCACAGATAGTTCCATAAACAGTCCCCGCTACACCAAATTGAGGCACGCTAAATGTTTGCGATTCACCCCACAAAGGACAATCTAAGGACAATTTAAGGACAATTTACCTATTTGTCCCAATTGATCATCTTGCTTGTCTTGTCTTTGTCTTGTCTTTGCGAAAAACCGGGACAATCTAAATTGTCTTGTCTTGTCGGACAATTTAGCTGAGTTAAACTGTCTAAGACAATTGTCCTTAAAGACAATGACATGTCTGAGAAGGTGCACTGATCGATCGTTCAGTTGTTCGCAATGACCTTCCGCTCCAGCCATTGGATATGTACCCAATCTATGCCTAGGTCAGTAGCGGATCTAGAGGGGGGGGGGGGGGGGGGGTTGGTTGTGCGGCCGCCCCCCCCCCCCCCCCCTTCGGCCAAACCGCCCTCCCTAACCCCCTTCCAAGAAAGAATTTTGACTGGAAGACTCCTCGGAGTCGATAGTGTCTGAGAGAACCGCACTGTTGCAGTGATAAGAGGCATCGGGGGCAAAAGTGGATTTCCACTGACTGGACTGAAGCGGAAGTGTAGTCAAGTGGCTGGGGTGAGTAGAGTAGTGCGCGAAGTTGTGCTGCGACTGCAATGCAAGCCTACTATAGCGGCTGGTACTCGTATGTAGCATGCAGTGACAGAGAATACGGAGAGTCCTAAGTTAGTCGGTAGCGTTGAGAGTAGGCGGCGATATTCACAACATAATAAAGATGCTGATACCCTCAGTCGACAAACGACATGTTTCGTCGAGGCCACTGGGTCGAAGCACCCGTCCGTTCGACTTAGACTTAGGATGAAGATCAGGCTAGGTGTAAGACGAAACTCAATCGAGATGGCATGGCGGCAAGCCGGCTTTCCTTCTCGAGGACCTTTCCAGACAACTTTCCGCTTTCGCGCACAACCGCAATATGCTCCACACTTTTGGCCCTCAAGTGGAGTAGGTATAATAGAATGAAGGTTGAAAATATGCAAGCTTTCAAATGTGAAACGACTGCACTGTTATAAACACCGTACATACAGTACTGTAACCTTCTGTTTACTGAAATTCTAGCCGTTCAGACAAAATTTACGATTCCAACCAAGACAGGTGAACGAAGTTTGGCATACCCAGTTTTGGCCACGCCGCGGTTTCCTTGAATATAGATTCACGTATTGAGCGGCAATGACTTCTTGATGCATTTCTACCACTTCGTTTTCAGCCATCAAAACTTTCGCAAGACTGACACTGTTCGATCGCTGGCTGAGGCCAACCGCGCCGTCGACAGTCGCCACGCTGCAACGTGCAAACTTCGCGCTGATTTGCCGAGACTCGCAGCGGGAATCCGACTAGACTAGCCCCTTAAGGAGCGCTGATTGGTTGCGCACCACGCCATCGAAATTGCCGGTTTGAATTGTCAGAAGCAGTGCCGCCGAATTCAAAACGTACACTAAGAAACAACGGTTTTGGCGACGCAGAACGGTGCGCAGTTTGTCAAACCCCTCGCCAGAATTGTCTTGCGTGAAGCAGTTTTTCTAGTTGCGATGCGCAACAGTAGTAGGTAGTGTTGATTCCCATTATGATGATGGCCTAATAATTTCTCAACGATGCGTGTTGGTAGTCTGAAATTTTCACACCTGTTATAACTCTGTAGACAAATTTAGAACAGCGTATCGATCGAACCAACGTTGAAAGACTACGTATTTCCGAGTGCAGGTCTTGTTTCGAGTCAACCTTCGGCCGCAGAATTTCAATTGAATGCAGAATTAGACGCGGGACGCTCGGCCCATCCCCGCAGACCGCAGCAGACATGTGTGCGACGTTTCAGTTTCCTACTGCAATTCGGGTATCACGGAAAAGATAACTGTAGGACTTGTTGCCAACAAACAACAACTGCAAGCAACCGTTTAATGAAATGTGGCTCCACAAACAAGAGGAACGAACATTATGTGCGAAAGAGATACTGTAGGAAGGCTCTGTGGGAAGTTCCACGTTTCGTTTCGACAGTCGAGTCTATTAGCAGCACACGCCTGTCTGCGTATGAAAAGTGCTATTGAGAGATTTGCGACATGTGAAGCGCTGACCGCTGGGCATCGACCGATCCAATACTTCGAACCTAACACACAGAAGCGCGCTGCATAACCTGCACGTATTCAGTTACATTTTGGAAGGCAGTTCAGTTGTGTCTGCGGCGCCGAGGCGAATCAATCATTGGGTGGAGGTTAGTGAAACGAGACGCATCGCTGCGCTCTTCTTCGCCGCCGTTGTAACAGTACAGGCAGCTGCAACGCACGTTCACTGCTGAGCGCCGTAAGACGACTTCCTTTGAACTGCGAACGTTGCCCTCTCAGTCGCTTCTTCACTGAGTAATTATTTCTCGGACCAAATCAGCGAGGAACATTTTGAAATATTCCCTCTATCGCAACGACTCTGCGATGTTGGCTTATATGGTTGCCTTCATGGTGGCTCTCCACGCCGTTCCCTTCTTCAGAAGCGCTCTGAATAACGTCGAACCGCAAATTCTCGACTTGACAAGACAGTCACTGAGCTTCAGCAGGTGTTTTGAGCGTTTATCATGTTGTCCTTTCACCATCCATTTCCCCAGCATTCAGAAATGAGAGCCAAAACACTGCCTACGAGGAACGATTGGTTCGTCTCGTCTATGGTATCACACAGGGAGCGATCAAATTTGGAACAGTGGCTGGAACGGTGCCTGCGAGGTTCTTCTTCGACCATTTCGGGCCCAGAGCGGGACTTTTCTTGGTGAAATCAACCCTGCTGGCAGTTGCGTGCCTGAGTCAGTTTCTGGCAGAACCGCTTGAATCCGTGTTCCTCCTACTGATCGGTCGAGCGATCAATGGGGTCGCCAGAGATTTCTCCATAATGATGTCTGTTTTCATCATCGAGTGCGCAGGGGCCACACTGGCAGGTGAGAAGACTCCAGCTGTAGCTGCCATTGCAGTACATCAACTCATACTTGGGGCAGTACTAGACCATTTGTGGCTACTGTACCCACCTGCCGAATGCTTTCTCCATTTGCCATGCTCCGCTCCTGATATTTCAGGCAAATACTTGGCCTATCCTTCAGTGGGAGCCTCTGTTTGGTCATTTCTGGGTACTCTGGCCGGCACGCCCGTATTTCTGGGCACAGGCTTCCTCTACATCTGGATTTTTATCATTCCTCTGCCCTTTGCTTTGATCACTTTCCTTGGCTGCTGCATATTTCACGACTCGCCCAAGTTTCTATACTTGGAGAAAGGAAAGGCGGAGAAGGCGAAGAGAGCGGCAGCCAGCTACAGAGGTGCGGAAAACGTCAAAGACAAAAGAGAAACGCCATTATCATTAGAGGGGCACCTCAATTGTATCAGGTTTGGCGGAATCGACACCAACTGAAGAGGAAGAGGAGGAGCAAATAGGTCAGGACGATTGGTGGGCCGATCTACAAGCCCAGTTCGATCGCGAACAGCTCATGCAGGCAAGGCGGTTTTATCCCCATTCGTGGCTGCTGTGGTTTGTGCACGTTTGAAGTGTTGACACGGTCTTCAGAAGAACCGACGTGGGGCCAGATTTGGTCTATGCCAGCTACTGACAGACAGGACCTTTCGCAAGCCTTTGATACTCTGCATTGTCCTCCATTTGACGACCAACTCGATTGGCAGTCTCATATCTGCCCAGTACGCCACTGGGATCCTACTGAGTCTGGGAGTTCATGTTGATGTGGGTTGTTGTTGCAGTTACGTATCTACTTGTCTTCGTCATCACAATCATTAGCCCTGTCAACCTTCGCTTCAGAGTGCTCAGTACGTCAGCGCCTTCGCCATTCAACTCCCAGGAGTGTTCGCCGCCATTCTATCGTCAAGGCTGATTCGCCAGGGCCGTCGACGCTGGGAGGCCATCGGCTGCTCCGTGGGCATCGTTGGGAACGTCTTGATGCTCTGTAGTGGCGTCTTGGGTCAGTCGATCGTGCACGGCCACGTGCAGTTTGCGCACTGTGCTTGAGCCCAGGCGCATGAATTAACGCGGTCTGCATCACTGCATGTGAAGATCCACCAAATAAGGTGGCATTTACCGCTGCCAAATCAACGCTGATTAGCTGATAGATGGAACTTCCACCTATGAACCAATCACCGGTGAGTTGGCAGCCATAAATGCCACCTAATTTGGTGGATCTTCACAGGCAGTGATGCAGACCGGGTATCGGGCGCCACGTAGAGTACGCTGGTGGCACATCTCATGGCTTGCGATCGACGTCTCACCCCTTTCAGGTGGCTACAGTGCAGCCCTGGGTCTCGTCTGCATGCGTGTTGGCTGCAGCCTGGGCCCTTCCATGATCGCCAGGGCCATGCCAGGGGAAGCGGCGCCTCAGGCGGCTCGAGCCTCCATCGTGATGGTCTCGGTGTTCTGCGGCGAGACGCTGGGCACCTGCGTCACCTGGCTCTTTCCCCTGCTCCACTATGAACTGGGCACTCTAGTGTTTATCTTTCCTTTGGCCGCTCTCCTGGGACTGGGTAGCTGGCTCTGGTTCCACATGCCCGAGACGCAGGGCAAGTCCGTCGACCAGGTGCTGGAGGAGATGCTACACAGAAACCAGACTGGAGGACTGGAAGACTCCTCGAAGTCGTTGTTGTCTGAGAGAACAGCGCTGCTGCAGTGAGAGGCTCACATTAGGTGTGGATGGCTGAGAGAGAGGGCACTGCCTCATTACGTCTGCTTCGCGTCCCATTCCGACTGTTTGTCAGAAGAGTGACTAGGTATTCAAGTCGTTTACATTGCATCGCTTGTGCCCGCTGCACCGTTGACCAATAGGTGACGCATGCAAAATCTCTGTTTAACGCGACGACTGTTGTGTACTCATCCAGCAGTTCTGGAGATGTGCCACGGAAATGTAGCGCGATACAAGAGCAGCAATAGGCACTGTGGAACACTTGAATACATAGGTACTCTGCGTATGTAAGCCACCTTGACAGGTTACAGGTTACCTAACTACATACATATATCGTAGTTGATGCCGCGACAAATTGGGCGAAGCAACCGTCGTCGAACGAACTGTGTCACT
>JASAMZ010003369.1:0-60368 GCA_030248115.1 Linhomoeus sp. GSCO2_2
CCCCCTGGGACTGACTGACTTTGTGGATGATGACGATGACGATGCTTTGCAGGTTGTGGGCAGTCCACTCGCGTCGGCTGCGCGTCTTCATCCCCCCAGCCAGAGAGGCGAGTGGACTGGTCCAGTTCAACTTCGCCCTCGAAGAGGAGGAGGAGGAGGAGAAAATGGTCGTGCTTCCTGGCGAGCAAGCGCTGGAGTTCCTCCGGTGTCTTGACGGGCGCCTGAATGCCAACAGCCTCTTGGAGCTCGAGGAGTACGACAACGAAGACCCCTCACTGGATCTGCTGGAAGCCTGGTGCCGCCTGGCCCAACGCTGTCAGCGCCCAGCCAAACTCGTGCTCTGGGTCCTGGCTCTGCGCCAGTTCCCCGTGGAGCGCTTCTCCGCCGCTCTCGCCAGTGTGCCGGCGCTCGACAGCCTGAAGGTCTTCGTCGACGGCGAGGTGTGGGAGCCGGCCAGAGGCGGCCTTCTCTCGCGCCTGATCCGCGCCTGCGCCGACAGACTGACCGACCTGAACCTGGGTCGCGACAGAAACGGCTTCCCGTGCACGCCCGTTGACTTCGACCACTTCAGTTTCACAGGGCTCGTTTGCCCTTTGCTGAAGTCGCTGTACGTCTCGTGCTTCTCGTCCCCCTACGAGTTGACCTACAGCTTCTACAGGCTCCTGACCCTCTTTCCCAACCTCTCCAGTATCACCATACGGTGGGAGGGACTGTGGCACTTCAACGGCGACGCCCGGTGCGCGGCCGAATTCCTCTGCCGATACAAGGACGAGCCGCGTGGAACCCTGACCGTCCACTGGGTGTACAACGAGCGCGGCTGCCCACCTCAGATTGCCCAGGGTTTTGACGGCGACTGGATCGAGCGCCTACGCGAAGAGATGGAAGAGCGCGGAGAGACGGCGGTCGTGCAGAACTCGCCCTTGCAACGGGAGGAAGGGGAGGAGGGCGGCGTCCACTGGTGGCAAGGCGACCAGCTTCTGTCCTGCGGTCAGGCCTCTCTGCAGGTCTCGCTCATCATCTCTGAAGAAGCATGCTCCTTGAATTTTTGATCGCGCAGTCTCGCACTGGCTTTGGCGGTATACTTCTTGTTTGTTTTTGGTTTGTATTATAGCCGTGTTGTGCTGCGCTCCTCCGCATCGTTGGTTCATTTTGTCCTCGCTCGCGCCGCATGACCGAAAGGTTGGGGTAGATGGATCGATCGATCGGTGTTGCGTTTATGCTGGTTGTTTCGTTCTGAAGCTTTGTTCTTTCTTTCTGTCTGCGCTGTTGCAGGCGCAGGCTATCATCATTGTGTGGTCGCTGCGATTCCAAGGCGTACTGTGCTCCCCTACCCTTGCCGCGTCGTTCCTACGTATTTGGTCTGATCCGGATTTTGAGATTTGACGACAGCGACTTGACGGGATGGCGCGGTGACCAGTCGCTGCTCTGCGGACAGGCTTCGCTGCAGCTCTCGCTCTTCGTGTGAAACTTGCCTAGTGACAGCCGAGGCGCGATGGATGGTGGATTTTTTGTCCCGCTGGTAGTTCGTACTTTTCGTTCGCTCGGCCTTCGCTTCGTTCCTCGGTAGTTGGCGTGTTCGACTGTCTGCGGTTGAAGTTTCGACGTCAACTGCGTTCGCGTTCCCGTTTCGATTTGAAGTTAACTCGAGTATGTTCGTGCCCACTCTCTTCCCAGAAAAAAATATTTTGTGCGCTAGCATTTCGAGTGGAGAAGAATGTCTGCTGCGGTGCAAAAACATCGTAATTTTCTATTGTAAGACGTTCATAATCCTCAAAATCTACTTTTGGCCTACTTTTGTGGCATCACTCCCGCCGCCACGTTTTGGTGCTGTGTAAGCGCCGACCGGTTTAACTTCGCTTTGCTTCCTCGCCCAGTCTGTAGTTGCACTCCTCAGTCCACAATCTTATCTTCGCAACGCTTGAATCTCGGTTCCAGTGGCATGTGAATGAATTGTATATCACAAGCTGACAACGGCGTTAGCGTCCATCATACTGTAACATCAGTTTCACAGTGTCGTCGTCAGGTGCGCACTTGGAAGCGGCCGGCCTTGGTGATGTACTTGACGCCCTTGAAGGGCTTGTAGGTCTCGCCGTACATGTCCAGACGGTTGACCTTCACACCGCTCACGGCCAACTGAACAGGGAGTAGGTAGTAGCAAGGTTGCAGTCGGCGGATTTCTCCAATGAATAGATCGTGACACAGTAGAAACTGCACTGCCTGTGACGAGCTGATTGGTCAGTGCAGTCAGTCAGCACGTAGACTGGATTGGCAAGCGGCAAGGCAGGTACAAACAGTTTTGGGCAGAGCAAGGGGAAGGGGTGTGTGGAGCTAATTATCGCTGTTCTACATTCGAAGCCAGCCATCTGGAGGGGAGGGGGGTACTTGCTTCCACGCAATGCCATCTCCACCCCATTCGCTGACCTCCTCCCTCCAATCACTCCTTCACCTGGTTGATCCTGAAGCGGACGCTGATGGTGGGACTCTGGGGAGACTCGCTGGCGGCGGAAGAAGCTGCAGCGGCCGCCGGACTGCTGCTGCCCTCGGGAGGCGCCGACTGGACCGTCACCTGAACAACATCCCATGGATGGGGGTGTGGCTGCAGGTGTGGATGCACGAATTGAACTGCCAGACGTCCCAGGCATCCGTCAAATTTCCATGGATACCAGGTGGAATATTACGCCCTCGGAAGCCCATAGTTGCCAGATGCCGCACGAATTCCCACAGATCCCAGATGTCATACATGAGTATCGACACGCAATGCAATTCCCGCATCCAATTTGTCACACAAGAGCCATGACGCCATGGAATTCCTATAGACGCCAGATGTCACATAACACATGAGAATCCCATTGATTCCAGATGCCATACATGACGTCACGCAATTCCACAGATCCCAGGAGTCCCATAAAGCCGTGAGATCCCCACTGTTCCCAGATGTCACAAGCAGCCATGAGACTCCAGATCTCACACCACCCATGGCGCTTGGTGATGTCCATCGAACGACAGATGGCCACATGATATCATGCCCGCCCACTCCCAATATCAAATGTTGCCGCGCTTGTGTCATTCCACATGTCACTCCAGACGTCCACGGGGCGTGACAATGCGGTACGTCACATCCACCCAAGCAAATCCCAACAAATAACAACACTGTCACTTGTGTCACATGTGTCACCACCCACCGATCCGCGTATGTTGGGGGGCTTGCCCGTCTCGATCTTGCCCACCTCCCAGACGAGCAGCTTGGAGCTGGGATCAAAGGTGTACTTCCCCTGGGAGGCTATCAGACTGCAGTTCAGCACAGACTTGGGCATCGACAACTCCACCGCCACCTCCTCCAGCTGGGAAACACAATGGGAATATGGGAATGGAAGCACAACATTCACAGGGGCATTCGGGATAAATTTCCCCTCGCTCCCCCCCCCCCCCAACTCTGTCAAGCCATAGTGTGAATTCTACAATGCGTCACTCTTAACACTGCAAATTGTTGCTTGGCTGTGCTCTGTTCCGGTACGGTTGAAAATGGCAAATTTTCGTAGGCGGCGCCCACTCTGCGCGCATTAACACTACAAATGTTAGTCTTGCAAGAACAAACTCAAGGTTCGAAGGGTGACGGATCTTGTGTACCGTGGCCATAACAGTGAACTTCACGCGCTCGCGAGTAGCACACACAGACTTCAAAGCAACACCCGTGAAACGCCCCTAAGCTATACAGACATCTGAAAGCCACGCACCACTTTGCCCATGCTCTGTTTGGGTCCCACGGTCAGATCGAGTTTGCCGCCCAGGCCCGGCTTCAGACTAATGGAGTGCTTCACGTAGACGGGAATGGCCACCATACTGAATGGCATTGAACGTGGGATGTAGAGACACTTCAGACACGAATGCCAATGTTACACACGCACGCACTTCTGAGAGCCGATGTGATAGGACAGGAGGCGGAAGTTGCCGTCCGGCGGCACAAAAGACAGCACTCTTTCATTCTGAAAATGAAATTTGTGCAACGAATAAAGCGAAATCGACTCAACTTCCCAAAAAAGCGCCACTCGCCGACCTCCCATCGCTTGAACCGGACGCAGGGGTGGAAGGAGACGTCGTCGAGCAGGCGGGGATTCATAAAAGTCATAGTCAGATCCGGCATTCCCGACAGCTTGATGCAGCTGTCGATCTGGAATTCGCATGGGCTTCTACTGCAACTGCTGAGAAATATAACGTGTCGAAACGAGTATCAGCACAACTCCTGGCCTCCAAAGATGATAAAAATGCCCACAAAGTGCCAAAACCATGTACTTCGCTCACTTGATACTTTTCATCCAAACGTACCAAAATTACTCAAAAAGCGTCGCAGACGAATATTTGACCAGTGGCGGATCCAGGATTTTGGAATGGGGGGGGGGGGGCGGAATATTTGAGGCCACAGGGGGGACCAAGATGCTATAAAACCACATAAAAAATTTTTGCCGATTTTGGCCTATGTTGGTACAAAAGGGCTATAAAATAGCGCCGCAGGCAAATATTTTGGCCGATTTTGGCCTATTTTGTAACAAAAGTGCTATAAAATAGCGCCGCAGGCAAAAATTTTGGCCGATTTTGGCCTATTTTGGTACAAAAGTGCTATAAAATAGCGCCGCAGGCAAAAATTTTGGCCGGTTTTGACCTATTTTGGTACAAAAGTGCTACAAAATAGCGCCGCAGGCGAAAATGTTTTGCTCTAGAGGTGCTACCGCGCAATTTTTTTTTCTCGGGAGGGGGAATGGGGGGGGCGGGTTGGCCGAATGGGGGGGCGGCCGCACAACCGCCCCCCCCCTGGATCCGCTACTGTATTTGACCAATTTTGTGCCCATTTTGGAAAAATTTCCTCACTTTTCTCGTTCCCTACTCAGGGGGAGGGGGTACCACCAACAAGAATCTGATTCTTGCTGGGCTCGGCTGGGGCAGGGGGGGGGGGGGGATAACGACAAGTTCCCGCAATACAATCTAACTCCAACTCCCAAGAGCCACTCACGTATCCCTGAATCTCGGCGAAGAGTGTGGCTCCCGATCGGTCGATGATGGCGTCGATCTCCTCGATCACGTCGAAATACGCTTCGTTATTGGCGTACTTGACGCCCGCTCGACGCCAGGGGATGTTGGACAGTTGGCCGCTGGGTAGGGTGTCGCTCACGCTGCAAGTTATAGAGGGAGTTTGGTGGGTGGGACAAGCGTGGGTACTGTAGATTCTCTAATAAGCGCCCCCCCCTTCCCTCCTCCAATACACGCGGGAGGTTGAAAAATTGGAAAGTCACCCCCCACCGGCGCCCACTTTTGGCAGGTAGCAGAACCACATAAACTACCATATATGCTCTGTGATGACTCCGAACACAAGATAAGGAAATATTCTGTAACTTATGACACTCGAGGGGTCGAGTTAATAAGCGCCCCCCCCCCCCCCCCCATCGATAAGCGCCCCACCTAGACGTAGGTTGAAACAATAGGCGCTTAATGGAAGAATATCATATTCAACTTCCAACCCAATATTCCCCCTCCCATACTTTGTCTTTCCAGTGACGGTGTTGGTGAGAGATCGGAAGAAGCTGGGAGGCTTGATCAGCTCCTGCAGTATGTTGGACTCCGTGGCCAAAGGGAAGCCGTTGTCCAGCATCTCATCCAGCAGCTGAATTGGCGTCAATTTTAAGGTTGCAGGGTGTTTCAGATGTGGCACCATGCTGTCAATCAGTCAGTCTACTGAAATCCGTTGACAGCTTGAGTTAGACAGTCGATAGTAGATGGGATTTCATGGATTCAGTCAGTTACAGATGTAACTTCATGGTTTCCGCCAGTTTCAGAGGTAAATTCATGGATTCAGTGGGCTTCAATGTAACTCTATAGTTTCAACCAGTTCATATGTGACTCCATGATCTCAGCAACTTTCAGATGTGTGACTTCATGGTTTCAGTCAGTTTCAGGGATGACTCTGTGGTGTCAGTATTTTCAAGCGCCATTTCGCCGCGGCAGTCAGCCCAATGACTTGAAAAGATTTTCAAAGCATGTCAGTAAATTCATTGGGCGCCACGGATTCCGGACAAACTTCAGATTAATCAAGTTCAGATCAGATGCAAGCTCAAGTGATCATCCTTCCTCTGACCTCGAAGACGACGACGCAGTTCTCCTTGACGGTGGAGTCGGAGCACTCCTCGAAGTACTCCTTGAAGGTGTCCACCACCCGGTGGAGGAACTCGATCACCAGCAGAGGGGGAACTGAAGGTGGGTGTACAGTAAACTAGCTTTCTGTGACGTAGCATCCATTGGTTAGTGGTAACAATAAACAATCACTGGCATCACGTTGACAAACCTTCCCCCGTGACGACGGCCACAAAGTAGAGCCTGTTGTGGTAGACGCTGATGAGGTAGTGGTGTGGGGTGGCGATGACGGGCGGCACATCCTCAGGGGTGGAAGCCTGAGAGCGAATACCGTAAAGTGCCAAATAGAGGAAGATCTCCAAATAGTGGTAGGGTGTTGGGGTGGCACATTGAAACAATCGTGGTAGTTCTCCAATTAGTGGTACATACGTACCATCCACTATCTGGAGCCTACATTTGTGCATATAGCAACACTGCAAGCAAATCGAAATCGTCAACTGCTCACTGTTGAGCAATCTCCAAGTTAAGATAGGTCAATATTATAGAAGACTGCCCTAACTTTTGCCATTCTAAGGCACTTTGCTTGTTCACAACACAGCTGAAAGAATTGAAACAATTGTGGTATGTAGGTCTCCAAATAGTGGTAGGGTGTAGAGGTAGGTTGAAACAATAGTGGTAGCAACCTCTATTCGGCACTTTACGGTAGTTCACACTCCACTGCTATCACAAACTCTGTCAGTACAGTCATCCAAGCCCCAACAGCACCTTTTTCTGTGCCTCGAAAAAGTAGTCGCAGAGCGAGCGGTGGATGACCGCCTTCCAGTGCTTTTCGAGAATGATGTCCCTTTGATAGAAGAAGTGGAATCGTATACCCAGACGCAGTCGTAAGCTGCTACTACAAACTGTCAAACTGGTTACCCCGAGTTGTTGACGATGAACAGTGTGTCGATCATGTTTGTGGTGGCGGCGCTGCCGAATGGCCGTTCATCTGAAGTCGTCTTTCTTGGCCATCCTTGATCAATCGGCCACTACCACCACCACAACTATTGATTGAAGCCGGCTTAGATATTGCAGATGTAAACTGCGGCAACACAGAATCACTGAAGATACAGGCATCAACTTTGTCACTTGTATACATGGTCAACAGCATGCTATGCTCTGCTAACCGTTACGCTGATTTCACCATGACATTCGACAGCATCAGGACATCCGAAACCACCCTTTTGTCTTCTAAACTAGCGCAGTCGGCACTTTTGATGGCCTCTATCACTTTCTGATCAGCCGAAGAGCACCCATTGACATTCTTGTCCAAAGACGACAGCTTTCTCTTGAGCATCAGCAACAGCTGATCCAGAGCTGTCACCAGTTCCTCCAAAGAGGGTTTAGTGGGACTCCTTGAAGAGACAGAGGTCGGGTGGCGCTCGGCGCACTTCTCAGCAGCCAGTCCCAACTTCTCATACAGCCTTTCCGCCTCCTCAAAGACCGCTTTCAGCTTGTCAGTCTCTCGCGTGACGCTGCACAGTATCCTTGTCATTTCGCCGTCGATCTTGCCCAATAGACGACTTCTGAAGTCGGGCAGCGACGCCACTTCCAGGCGCTTCATGTCGGCGCGCTGTACGCAGTCACTCTGCTCCAGCTGATTGGTCAGGCGGTCGGCCAGAGCTGCCAGCTTCTCGGCAGCCGCCTTCCACCTCTCGATAAGCTGGGGCAAGGTTCGAAACGCCTTGGCGGCGGCAGCCCACGCGTTGCCTTCCAACTTCGGCGTTTCCATCACAAGTCGGCAGCTTTTGCCAATCGAAACCATGAGTAAACTCGTCGTGTGCAATTCACGTGGACAAGAAACAACTCGTGAAATTTATATAACTGAACCGCCAGCGAAGTTTCACGCGAGTAGTAGTAGCGGAAGAGGCTTTTCAAAGCGTTTATTGTCAACGGGCGTGTGTAAAAGACGTCTGTCCGTTCGGAAAGGAGAGAACGATCGATCCAGAGAGACAGAGAGCTCCCTATAGAAGAGTCGGCGCTTCCAATTCTTTCCGCTGAAGTTTCCAGAAGTAGAAGTTGTGCTGAAGTTCTCCAGCCCAGGCGAGCCGCCGGCGGCCACGCACGCCTTCCACGCGCCCACGCGTAGACCATTCCGTGTGTACCGCGTTGAATCCGCACACGCACGAATACCCATAATTGGCGAGGATGGAGAGAGAGGGACAGCAGTAGCGGCGACGCGCGTGACAAAATTGACAAGAGAGAAAAGTCATCACAGGAAAATCGAGAGAGAAGGAGCGATAGAAGCTCCACGCGCGACGGCGGCGGCGGCGAACCAAAACAACAGCAACACGAACACGCACGAAGAAGAGACGCAACACAACTCGACAAGAAGGAGCGATTGTTGTTGTCGACCCAAAACGACTGACTGACCTATCACCGCGAAGAAAGAGACAAAAGACTAGACGCCGTGCGAAGCGCGGGCCGCCTTCACAGAACCGATAGCTGGAGCGAGTTTCGAACCGGCGCCTTTCAAAAATAGTCCAGTTATCGATTCGGTGGCAGCAGCCCTCGCGAGTCCTAATTTAAAGCCATTGTCACCGTCCACCGAAATGAGACTAATCGAAAACTCGGATAGAAGTCATGGAATGTTCCTGGTGCCTACAAGCTGTCAATACTACACCTCCCATCCCAAGGGTGCCAGCAGCAGTTACCTAGGCAATTCCACCGTAGTTCTCGCACAGAACGTGCGCGATCACAGAGCAATCGACAATACGTCTGTGTGGGTGCTTTCGCTCAAAATACAGAGTACTGTAATAGAGGCCGTCTCTCTGTACACGGATACCATTTGTCGCGCGCCGTTCGCTCGGCTGGCCGGTCAGTCTTTCGTGAGATCGAGCCACAATAGGACCGCTTTAAGTCAATATTGAATTAGAAATCAACCCATTCTAACTGACCGACCAGAATTACAGAGAGTAGTCCACATTACGCGGGAGATCGTGGAGGCGCTTACCTACCTAATGACCCACGCTTGACAACGTGACAAGAGAGCGAAGCGAGTCCTAGGTCTACTTATAGAGGCATCTGGAAAAGCCGCGAGGGGGATGGGCTCAAATAAGAAAGGAATAATCACTGGTCCAATCACAGACGGGCTTCAAGGGGTGGTGCGTGCGCTGTACAGGGAATCACAGACTGGTGCGCGCTTTCGTGAGGGGAGTGGGCGCCCCCCCCCCCCCCACGTCAATCTGACACAGAAAACGCCGGGCTCGCCGCCGCCTCAGACACACGAACAGACACACACACACGAATCTTGGAAAATGCGCTCTTTTGAGAGAGGAGAGGGACAGCGAGAGCGAAAGAGAGACAGAGCGCGAGGAATGAGACAGAAATTGGAGGTTGAGAGAGCCCTAAAGCGTCCAAAATCCAATTGGAAATTCCTCTAGTCCTCCCGCTTGTCGAGCGCACTGGTCTTGGGCGGCGACCCATTGCCAGCGAACAGCGGGTTCGCCACCTCGATGTCGCCCGTCTATAAAGAGCGCAAATTTGGAGAAATCAAGCAATTGTAGACAAAAAAACTATTTTACGCACGGGCGCCAGGCCGGGGCACTCGTAGACGGAGTAGTCGGCCTCCTCGTTCTCGTCGCCCGATTCTTCCTCCGACTCGGCCGCTGCGTCAGCGCCGCCCGCGCCGGCGGCCGGACGACCCTCGGTCCCTGATCTGAACACAAGCACTGTTACAGTAACCACACGACGTGCAAGCGCTAATCGGCCAAGAGGTGGAGGGAGGGGGCAAACGAGACCAGTTGGAAGGGGAGGGGGGGGGGGAGTGCAAACCTAAATATCTACCAAAACACTAGAACAGTCCAAAATGTTGCTAAGAATAATCAAAACGTTTTAATGTCCATACACAGTCCAAATAAACCCCCTCCCCCTGCAAAAACATGGCTCCTATCCATTTGCACAAATCCTATTAAACGCAGAAGAAAAACCGTGTGCAAAATCCTTCTTCCGGTTTATGGGTCTGGGGGGGGGGGGAGGGGGTAAAACGATCCTCCCACCCACCCGCACTGCTCCATGCTGATGATCTTCTGCTTGGTCTGCTGGTAGTGGTGCAGCTGGGCGCCGTAGGCCATCGACTCGTCTCCGGCCGCCGTCTGCTGCTGCTGCTGCTGTTGACGTCTGCCCGCCCCCTTCTCCTTGGCCGGCCCTATCACCCCGTACTGGGGATAGTCCGCCTCCTGCGCCGCCGCCCTCTGCCGCTGGATCCTGAACTAGCGATTACATGTGGGAGAGGAATACCGTACCGTATGTATCCTCCAATTAGCACCCCCCCCCCCAGACTTCTTCGAAGGGGGCTTATTGGAGATTTAGGGTAGCGATGGATTCGGCGGAACGGGCGTCAGTGTCAAAGTTGGGCGAACTAAGTTGGGCGAGCTGATGTGAGAGTATTCTGCCGTTGCCTAACGAAAAGGGTGACAAGAAGCCGCACTATCGGCCAAGGCAGCAAGAGCGTTTGCAATGGCACACGTTCCACCGAATCGAAATATTCGCACTGATTGCCCAACTGCCCACAATGAGGACTTGTTTGGGGGAAGGGAAGCTTCGTCGCTTGAGGACAGTTTGTGCCTCGTGGGAGGAGGGGACTCGTTCTCCTTCAGCTGCTGCTGCTGTTCATCATCGCTGTTCAGCCGGTAGGGGGCGCCACCGTTCAGTCTGACGCGCCTGACGACGCCGACGGCCGAGAACCTCCTGCACTGTCTGACGACGCTTTCCGCCAGTCTGGTCAGGGACGTTGAGCGAATGCGGCCGCATTCGTCCTCCTCCTCGTTCACTAGTGCTGAGAGGGAGGGCTGGCGGCGATACTGCCAGCTGACGACGCCCCGCGGCGAGTTGACGGGCGACAACTCCTCGTGTAGGAGGTCGGGACAACTGCTGACTAGGGCGGGGTCAATCGAGGTCGCGAGACAGCAAGTTTCTTCGGCTGCTGCGTCCTCGTCGACGCTGTGGACGCCGTTGAGCAGGCGCGCCTTGAACAGTCGGCGCGCCAGAGGGATGGACGAGCGGGGACGACTCAGGCGGTGGTTCAGCAGCCGCTCTTTCAGGGGCATACTACTGTAGTTTTGAGCTTTGTTTTAGCTGGTAATCTCAGCACCTGTTGGCTTGGACTTGAGCAGATGGGGATAGTAAAAGGGGGTTCTCAAGCTGGCAACAGCTCAGTAGCAGCGAAAGACTGACAACTGAGCGCCACTCCACTGTCTCAGGGTATTATTCTCGGACTGCGTCGATTAGGCCCCTTCTTTCCAGCTCCCCGGTTATCGGAAGTGGGCGTGTGTCGCCTCTGTTATGTGGGCAGTCCAGGGGCTAGAAGCCTGTGGAAGGCAACACGCGAGGCCCTTCCCACTTCTTCCGTCCTGCTAATTAGACGCCTGTCGATGTGTCCCCATAAACAAGAACAATACCCCCTTCCCGACTTTTCATCAGGCCTCTTGTGGGGCTTCTAGCGACTTCTCATAACATCGCCCCTCCCCTGCCGATCGGAAAGAGGTACATATTACAGTGATGAACCTGTCGCTAATTGGATGGAGGGAGGTAGAGAGAGCGGGATAACCGCCCAAGGTAAGTTCAAAACTGGCGGCTCGGTTGCCAACGATGAATCGATAGGGGGGAAGAAGAGCTAATAGGGTGCTCCGGGGGCTCGCGGCATATCACGCGAAGAGACTTCGTTACGGGGATTGAAAAGCCCTGTCGCCTGGTTGTCTACTCGACAACAACATGTCACATTCGCCCATGGGCGCACAATGTGACACGCAGCCTACTTGTCAGGTGAGGAGGCGGGCCATTCGACAAGATTACTCGCGCGCTCAAAACAGTCCGTCCTAAGATTCATTATGCCAACCGCCAGCCAAAAATCAAACTACACGCTTGTGAGATTGTCGCCTTTGGACTTACTGTAGCAAAGTTAGTTACTGTAGCAAAAGCTAAGGTTACTATGGCAAAAACTAGGGTTACTACAGCAAAAGCTAGAGTTACTGTCGCAAAATCTAGGGTTACTGTAGCAGCCCACCTCATGTAGAAGACGCCGGCGACGACGACGCCGAACATGGCGACGACCGTCATAACGCCCACCACCGCTGAAAGCACCATGTCATCTGTGGCGTCCAGTAGTAGTAGTTTATCTGGCGCTTGCACTTTTGTGTGCGCACTTTTGGAGGAGTAACGGGAACGCAATGCAGTGAGGAGCACCCGGTGGCACAAGCGCCGAATTTACGGCACGGCAAGCTGCGCTCAGTCTTCTAGAGTAGCTTTTCACCCGTGCGCGCCCCTCTCTAATTGAGCCTGGATCCCTGCTTCGCGCCTTCGCAATGCCCCCCCCCCTCACTTGTCAACGCACGAAGCACAATCGCGCTGTCAGACGGTGTTTGCGCAGCTTCGCGGCGATTACGCAAAACCAATTGCGCTCCACGACTCTCGCAGTCAATGGAAATGCTTCCTGATGCGCCCTGTGCCGCACGTGTAAAAACTCCAAATTACACATCTATGCTCAAATCCTTCGAAACTACTCACTGATGAAGACGAAGTTGCCCATGCCGGTGACGCTGTTGGGGGCGCCGCCCGATCCGCCAAGAGCGCGCTTGCTCTCGCCGTGGTCCACGTGGGCCGAGAACTCCACCCTCTTGGCCGCCGCCGCCACCGGCTCCACGAAGCCCACGAACTCGCCCTGCCCTGAAGCGTTTTCTTTGGAAGTTTTCTGCTAAAGAATTTGTCGTAAGACAGTTTCTCCATGTCATGTGCCAGAGCCTATTGCACAGAGCAGCGGTGTTGACATTATGCATGCACGGTACTCTCGATCTCCGCATTAAACGCCAGTGAAGTTTGGAGGGTCTCAAGCAACGTTCAATGCAAATTAGACAAGATTTTAGCGGCAATTTCCTTCACTTCTGGCACTCAGAAGTGAAGCCAGCACTCCCAAAGTTGTGAATATTGGTCTTCATTGTGTAATTCTGCACTTACTAATGTATGTAACACACTACACTACAGGTATTATTCCGGACTGCGCCCAACCTTGGCGTTTCGTTTCCGGCTTCTTGGCTTGGTCATCTTTGGGTTTGGGGGCAGGCGCGGGAGGCGGCGGCGCCGCCGAATCGCCGTCCTCTTCTGGAGCTTCGGGTATGTCGTCCGCTCGCTCGTCGTCGTCGTCGTCGTGTCGCACAACTGAAATGAATATGAGTATAGGGAGGCTAAGACTGGGCTTGCAATGTGTCCCATTTGCGTCAGAATCAGAAGTAGCTGGTTGGCCTGTGTTTATTCGTGGAGTGCTTGCGACAGGGCACTATTCTATCGCGACCTGTACGAGTGTAGAAAAGTTGTTGTGCTCCCACGCAGAGTGCTTGGCGTCAATGCGGTTGGATCCATAGATCTCATATGTAGAGCACCATTGCCAGGTCCGTCAATGCACGCCACATTGCATGCGCCGAAAAAAACCGGCTCGCCCCCTCACTGTCACGGCCGTTGGCCGACCAGATTTGTCATCTGGGAATGGCGCGAAACAGGACGCTTCCCTGTCCAAACGAAACGTCCCCCTTCCCCCTTTTCATCCATCCAGAAAGAACCGGAGGGCCTCTTCGAAACTCGGGCAGTAATTTTATTAATAGGCAGGCGCAAGCCAAGCGGCCTTGCCTCTAACCTTGACAAACAACGAAGGGTTAGGGTGCGCTGCGCCTGAAGAAAATTCCGCCCCAAACGACGGCCCCTGGGTTCCGAGCGAAAGAAAGACGAACACAAGAGACGGTGAGGGAGGAGCCTTAGACTTAATTCCTTCCAGCCTTCGGATCAGAGGAGGGGCCGAAGTAGGCCTGATGGCAAGACGAAGAACTGAAAGCACTCTTGCGCGTCCCTTCTATCACTTATTGCTCCGCTACCCCCTGTCGCCGACGGCAAGCGTCAAATAAGCCGAGCGGAGAAAGCCCCTCTCCTCCTTCCAACGGCTCAAGGCTTCCCGAGGCCGCGGGGAACTTTATTTTCGAACAACAGAGAGCGCATGAATTCTGCTCGGACCCATAGCGGCCACAGTCGCGCGTGACCCTCGCGCGATCCCCCCCCCCCCCCCCCCCCCCCTTCTTTGCGCTCGTCGATCTCTCGATGAGAGCAACAACTCTTTCGGGTAGCCAACGAAGCGAGGGAGGGGAGAGGAAGTCGCAGACCACCCTGTGGGGAAAACGAAGTGGCTAGCCATTCCCTTCTTCATAAGTGCAAATGTCGAATGTGCTGGTAATGGGTCGATAAGGTGCTTTTTCCCGAGCCGACAAGCGGCGGGACGGGAATGGGGCAAACTTCCCCTCCCCCTTCCCCCTGCTATGTAGCTCGCCTCACTGCTTCGACGGCGGGCTCATGAAACAGAGAGAGCTAACGCGCGTCCGCAAAGGGCCTCGCTCTCTCCTCTCCTCCAATCCGCCTACGCTCTCCCTCTCTCGTTCGAGGCTCAAGTTCACGGGACGCCGGCCTGCCTGCCATTCGATCGATGGGGGAAGGGAGCAAGCAACCGGCTTTCTTCTTATTCTCTCTCTTCCATTCAGAAGGACGAGAGCGCTCGTCGCTACTGCTACAGAGGCAGGCGGCGGAAGGCCTCTCACATGCGTCCTGCTGCCTGCGCCCATCGCTTTCAGCAGTCATTGAATGACGTCAATGGACGGAGGCAGCCTGGAGGAAGGGCAGAGAGGGCCGCCGTGAGATACTCCCTCGCTCGCTCCCCTCTATCACGAAGAGGGGACGCATAGCAAGGGGAGGGAGGGGCAGTCATTGTTACTGGATGGAAGCGAGTTGCCATGGACGGCGGCCGGCTGCTCCCTTTCAGCGCGGCGAGGGAAAAAATACCGCCCTTCCGAAAGAGGAGAGCGACAATCGCGCAGTGATTAGGCCCCGTCGGTCGTTTCTAGCTGCGCTAATAGGCGACCAGCGCGCGGCGGAGCCCGGAAAGTTGGCACACGGCGAACTCGAGCGATTTTTTCCACTTCGTAACAAAGTGTGCGCGCCCCTCGACAAGAGTACATTCCCCCAAATTGAGACACACCACAATAGAGAGCAAAGAGCCGCACGTCGTAAACAAGCGGGATGACGACCGTCCTTTCGCCCCAATGAACTCGCCGCCGCCCACGAAATGGGACGCAGCGTTATCTCTCGCGGTCGCGACGACACCAGCACATTCCAGAGCCGTCACAACGGCAAACGAGCTCTAACGACTGCAGTGATTGCGTGCGACGTAACGACACTCTGCAAAGTCACACGTCAGACCCACCGGCGAAAAGCGACGAACACGTTACACACACACATTCATATTTGTGTGTCCACGGCCACAATCACGATTGCGGTAGCTTTTGTGCCTTGCAGCGGTCCTCAATAATAGTAGCTTGTGCACAAGCACACAATACCATGTTGGCTGTGTACTGGGTGTGTGCGTGTTAGCTGTACACACTATACGCGGGGAGCACGCGTGTCAAGGAAGTTGCACAATGCACATGGCGTTGAATGCGCCGTGTATGTGTGTTGATGAACATGTATCAGAGAACACTACCAACTGAACTAACCTGGCAATGTCTCCAGGTCGCGCCCCTCCCTGTCTCGCTCGAACTCGCCGTCCTTGATCAGCTCGGCCACAATCTCTGCCTCGAGCTCGCGCGGCAGTCGCTCTGACACAAGCAACAATACTCTGGAAGTCTGCTACGAACAATAGCAATTCGCAATTACCGTTTCCGTAGAATTCGCCCAGCTCCTCTCCATCGGAGACAGCTCTGGCAAAGGCGGTTCCGTGGCAGAGTAGAAGCAGGCTTAGGAGCAGACAAGAGAGCTTGTCTGCCTTCGGCAGTAACGGTGGTCCTCTCGTGGTTTCCATCGGTTGTACAGTCCCCTGTCTGTCAACCGCGCCGGTTCTGCAGAGAAACAGTCATCGCTTCACTGCAATTTTCTACAGGAACGCGAAACCAGTGGTAGAACTCACACATTCCACACCGTCTATGTTGAAGGTAGAGAGATTGGAGAGAGGATTGTACAGAGACAAGCAACCAATAAGTGTGGAGAGAGAGAGGCGACTATGACTATAGGCAGGTCGCGGGACAATAAGCGGCGACCCGACGAATCCAATAATGGTAGGCCGGGATCACAGCGGAACCCACACGCAATCCTAGACTGGCTTCCCTAGCAGGTGTTTCGCTTCTCTCTCACGCTCACGCAAAAGCCTTCGGCAAGCTAACTCGCTAGAGCGGCAGCACTCACACACTGTCCGCGCTATAGACTGGAGCGGTATCGATTCGCCAACTCGGTGCGTAATTACCAAACTATATATGCGTAAAATGAGGACGCAAAGATAGGAATAGAACAGGAAAAAGTGTAGTACAAGAATTCGGTGAAAGTCTAGTGGTTGGTCAGACTGCACGATGCGTCTATGGAGCAGGACCTCACTGGAAAGAGGATTAAAATTTACATTTTCTGTAGAGAATTTTGCTTTCGATTAGGTCAGATATTCGTGGCGAATCGAGCATGTATTTGCGGTAATTGCGCACAGCTACCAGTTTCATTTTGAGTACGGTATTGCCTAAGTTCAAAATGAAGTACATTTATTCACCAATCAAGTTAAAAGGAGTACATCGACAATTTGTAACTTGCAAGAGATTGCCATGCACACCAGTCGACGAACGCTCGCATAAAACGGGATTGGGACAGACACATCACTTTACAATAGACTATGGATAAGTCAACGAGGAAAACGCGACCTAGGCGTGCGGACTTCTGTATCTTCTTCGCTCAAATCAGAACAACCGTCGACTGGGAGGTCTGGCAGCCCCGGAGTTTGTTCCAGCGGCGCCTGCTCCTCCCCGAGGCGGCTCTCGGCCTTGCCAACTGAACAGGACATAGTTTGGTCACCATAGCAGTTCCCTCTCGCACGCAAGCGCTTCAATAGTTAGAGCAACTCGCCGTAAATACTCCAACAAGTGCACCCCCCCCCCCCCTCCTCTTCTAATCAGCCCCATCCTTCAATAGTACAGTACCCTTAGAGAGCCACCCCGCCTCCAATAGTAGCTCCTACGTTATACTTCAATATGTGTGTGCACATGAACAAGCTATACTGTACACAGATGGCGGCGCCAACCCTTGCTCAGCGGCCATCTTGTTGGCCGCCTGCAGCTGATGTCGCTTCTTGCACTCCATGAGACGCATAAAGTCCCTCCAGAGCTTCATCTGTCGCGCCATGGCCTCGTGGTCCTGGCTGCCCGCCTGCTGCTCCCCTTGCAGCGTCTTGCCCCCCTCGTCGGCCGAGGCGATGCGCTTCTGAGCGGGGTTGGCACTGTACTCATGCCCACGCACCGCATTTACGGGGCACTATCACAGCATTGTCAAATAGAACGCTGCAGACAGCTACCTCCAATTCGGCTCGGAACTCGTCGCTCTGCTGCTCGGCGCGCTCATTGAGAGCGCCGTAGATGCGAATCTGCGCCTCGTTGAGAAAGAGCTCGCTCTCCGCCTTGTTGATCGTGTCGCGCAGCGCGAACACCTCCTGAGAGAAGGAAAGCGAACTTCAATGCCGTTTCTACAGAATGGGTTATGTGAAACTTTTTGAGGGGCCATCTATTAGCAGTGTCGTACGTCGGCATGTTTGGGTAGCACTTCGGGTGCTGTATGAATTTGGTTCATTGGTAAGCAACGTCGGTAGGTACTAACTATACCCAAGACCACAAGCGCGTAAATAATCGGTTCGAAGTGGTTGATGCCACCTACACGTATACTCCATGCATCCTAATTCGTCCAGCGCTATGTTGTACAATTGCATGTAGCGCAGCGTACTTGAGCCGGTATCTGATGGACTCTCTAGTGGATGCAATACTACAGAAGTAGCGGCTCGATTCACAATTGACACACGCCACTGCTCGTCCACCCACAGGCGGGCTGAACAAACGCCGCTGTCAGCGCTCGTTGAAATTCGCGCGCAAGCTGCGGCGAGCGCTCTACTATTCCGCTGAAACGCAGAGCTGTTCTAGTCTAGTCGCTACCGCAATCACAATAACTGAGAAAGAGATGAGCGGTATTGGCCCTTCGGATTTCGACGCCGTCTGGCAGCAGGCTGGAGGCCTGGGCTGCTACCAGCTGAGGGTGTTCCTGGCCCTGCAGTTCTCCATTCTGCTCCAGGCGGGCACTTACAACATCAACACCTACAACTACATCGAGCCAGGTGGCCCCGCTTCGCCACTCCGAATACTCATTGTATAGGAGCTGGAACACAATGCCCAATGGAAACTGAACTGATTGTAACTGAAACTATGAAACAATAGAAACATAACTTAACTGATTGTAACTGAAACTGAGACTGAAACTACCTTGTTTAAACGTTTCTATTGTTCACCTGGAATATAGAATGAGGTCATTTCTAACGCGCGTCGCGCGCACTGCCTTCCTTTACCAACGCCTCTCTCCAGTTGGTACCTTTAGACCTAAGGTAGTCTGGACGTTTCGCGCATAGGGCTTTC
This sequence comes from Linhomoeus sp. GSCO2_2, assembly GCA_030248115.1. Classification (NCBI taxonomy): domain Eukaryota; kingdom Metazoa; phylum Nematoda; class Chromadorea; order Monhysterida; family Linhomoeidae; genus Linhomoeus; species Linhomoeus sp. GSCO2_2. The sequence goes on from JASAMZ010003369.1 coordinate 18,612, forward strand.
AGACTTCTGGTGCGCCAGAAACACCACAGATGGTGGAGTGGAAACAATCCCTGGAAGCAGAGGAAACTGCGACCTTCTGCTGCCCGAAGAAGATACCGAAAGTCACCGGTGTCAAGATGGAAGCGCCTTGCAGAGCACGATCAAGTTCCACTCCATGGTGGAGGAGTGGCAGTTGTTCTGTTCGAGGGTACGGTAGGATCGGAGAATACTGCAAACGCAATATAGTCGCTGGCGCCTTCAATCGTTGCAGCGCTACATTCTCAACTGGGTGACGTCGGCTCAGCATTACTCAGGGCCGGCGGGCTTAATTCTGCTCGGTATTCTAGCGGACAAGTACGGACGCCTGCCGACGACGCTTCTGACGCTGTCCTGCGTCATTTTGGGCAACGTCATCTGCCTGCTCTCGCCCAGCTGGCACCTTTATCTGGCCGGAAGGCTCTTTGTGGGTTTACCAGGTGTAAATTTAAAAGTTGTGAGCGAGTTGAAACGTTCCAATTCGCATTACAGGTCTTCTTCTTCTTCCCCAGTAGTGCCTTTGTCACCCTGATTCTTTGCATGGAGTCCACTGGTGGGCAGTTGTGGCGACTGGCTGTCAATTCTGCCTCCAAATGGACCTGGCCCCTGTGCGCCATTGGGATCCTGGGCGCTCTCACGGGGGAATGGCGCCACCTATTAGCCGCGGTCACGCTTTGCTCCGTTCCAGCGTTGCCCATCTTTGCTACACTGGTCAAGGAAAGCCCTCGGTAGATGCAAGGAGTTTGACAAAGGAATTTGAGGGCAGCTGGATTGACGTCTGTTGCGAAATCGGCATCGACAGTTCAAAGCGAACGCTTCAGATGGCTGCTGCGCAAGGGCCGCCTGAAGGAGACCGAGTCGGTGCTCAACTATATCGCCAGTGTCAACGGCCGAACGGAATCGGTAGATCCGGAGCTGCTGACCCGCCTGCAGCACTTGGACCCCGGGAGCAAAGAAGCCCCTTATTTTGACTTGTCCCTACTGTTCGCCGACCGCCAGCGGCTGCTCTACACGGCGGTGTTGGCTTTGGCCTTCAACGCGGCCAATTTGACCAGCGGAGCGGTGATGCTCGACCTTGGTAACCTCCACGGCAGCCCTCACTGGAACATGGTCATGCTGGGAGTGTTCAGGTCTGTGCATACCTATGCGACCGGGCAAATCTCATTTTAGTGAAAACCCGCATGTCCGTTGGACGAAAGTTATGCGTAGGCGGCTCAGGCTTACGGTTAGGTTTAGGCTTAGGCTAGGATTATGTTCAGCCTCAGGCTTAGTCTTGTCCGTAGACTTTGGACCGAGGTGCGCATTTACATGTATTAAACCCATGCTTAGTACGTATCGGTCACCATAGGAGGTGTTAGCTTTGTCCTGCTTAACACGATAAAATAATATGTAGGTTTTCATTGGGATGGACGCGGGTGTTCACTGTAACACATACATTTAGATGTACTGTATGTGTGTATGTATGTAGCTACTGCTCATACACTGATATTTTGCTCCGTTGAGGATGCCAGTGGTCTTCCTGGCCGTGTGGATGGACAGCGGCTTTCGGTGGCTGGGAAGGCGCCAGTTCTTCCTGCTCTCCTTCCTGGCCGTCTGCTTCTGCTACGCCTCCATCGCCGGCATCGAGATCAAATGGCCTGAGGACCAGGGACGCGGAAGATTGGTCGAGGTTTGGGGCCCTTTTCAAATTGGTGAATTGAATAAATACATTGTGCGTCCGATTCATCTTTCTTCAGTGCCTCTCAGTGGCGGCGGTGGTGTCAACGGGCTTCGTCTGGGTGGTCCTCTACCAGTACGCCTTCGAGGTCTATCCTACAGTAGTCCGAAGCACGGCGACGGCCGTCATCGGCGTCCTGGACGGCATTGCCATCGTCCTTCTGCCGCTGATTGTATCGCTGAGAAAAACATACACGCCCCTGCCAGCTTTGCTCATCCTGTCCATCACTGTCCTCAGTCTGACCATCGGAGCGATAGTGCTGCCGGAGACGAAAGGTGCTGTTTACGTAGAAGATATTTTTCAAATGATATTGGATGCTGTAGTGCATCTAACTTATTCAGGAGACCTCTTGGAGGAGAACACTCCGCTGCAGAAGAAGGAGAATGATACCAAGTGATTCGCATGTGCACAATTCGCAGTGTGTGCCTAGTCTACACGTCGTGCGTTGACGAACGGGTCTCGAAAGGTTTCACAGGTTACGTCTAACTACCTTACCTACAATATAATATGTAAAAGAGAAAAGGCAAACCTGATTCAGTCGAGAATAGCCACTCTCCAGGCTGGCTGCTGTCGCCAGATGCTGCTGTTTCTTCAGAAGGTAGTCACTCGACAGTGTCTGAAGCAGTAGCGCGTTGAAAGTTTGCGTCAAATCGATTGGTCGACGGCCACACGTCGGGACAGTCTCTCGCTACATGCTAACGTAAGAATGAGTTTTCTACGTGCGCCATGTGTGCACATCTTTTGTCGTCCTCTGCTTGGCGCAAGCAAAGAACAAACCCTTCTACTCACCCACCAAACATACCTCACCTGATACTGCTCCCGAACGGGCTTGAGGTCCTGGAGGAGGGGCTTGAGTTCCTCCTTCTGCTGTCTCAGGCGTCCCTCCAGTTCGCGTATCATGGCCTTCAGCTCCTGGACGTCCTTCGACTCCGGTTTGGCAGTCTTCGGCCGCTGTCGGAAGGCCGAATCCACGCCGTCGACGCCGTCTTCTACCAATTCGGTGCCGGACTCCTCCTGAATAATTACGGCTACCTATGTACACCAGGTTGTGAGAGACACCCGAGAACTTGATTGTAAACCATTGCACAGGTCTAACATGGTCAAGTCGCTTTCTAGCTACCGTATACCGCCGCACACAGCATATCAGTACGGCAAACTTGCCAGGGCTTGTCTCAGCTGCTCCAGTTGACCCTTCAAGATCTCCTCGGTTCGCGTCAGGACGCCAATTTCGGCCCTCAGATCTTGAATCTCCGCCCGCTTCTTCTTGTAGACGGTCGTCTTGGACCGCAGTTTGTTCACGTAGTTTTTGAACTGGAATTTGGTATGGAAATTGACCGCCGGAAGAAAGAAATTCAGGTTAATCAAAGTGTAGTGTACGGTGCCTGTATCGAGGTGACGATCTCGTTGCCGTCGGCGTCCCTCATCTGAGCCTTCTTGTCGCGCAGCTCCTGCTCCATTCGCTGGAGCTCCGAGCGAGCGTCCTGACACCGCATTATACACAGTCGATTGGCGCCGAAGAACGACTTCGCTAAGCAAACAGTCCGACCTGCAACTTCTCCGCCACGTTGTCCTTCTTGCGCTCCACCATCTGAGCCTGGTGACGGAAGACGGACCTACGGTTCGAAAGTGGAATGTACAGCATTCGTCGCGGCTGCATTGCAGTCCCAGGTATCTCACAGTTTATCCTCGTCCGCCCCGGCCATGCTGTCCCGCTGCTCTGTCAACTGGACGATCTCTTCGGTCAAGCGGTCCATCTGAATTCAATCTCCTAAAACCTGCCATTAGGTACCGACAAAATACCGTGGTTACAGAATGCTTTGGTGTGCCCAACGACTGTGAAAAGTCGTTGCGGAGTGGAATTTATTAGCTAGAGAGCAAGTTTCCGCTGCATTCGAGCTCGACGAGTACTCTACGTGTGTCGACATTCGATTATCGTTGCATGTCTATTCGCGTCACACGGTATCTGCACTCCACCTTCTTCTTAATGTCCTCGATGTCGCCGCTGTCCATGGCGGGTAGGGAGAGGACGCGCTGCATCTCCTGCACCGTCTTGCGCTTGGCGGCCACCTCTCGGGGCAGCTTGTCCCCAACCATGAAGGCGTGCACCTTGTTCTCCTCCTCCAGCTTCCGAAGCATGTCTGCATTTCAATGCGTGTGGTCGCGCAGCGCGCATGTAGGTACATTGTATGTTGTGCTTACTGCCAAAAGTACAATAATGTTGTGCACAAAGATTTGGAGGAAAAGTTAAAATGGACTCAGATTTCGTTCAGTAGTTCTTCCTTCGCACCATATGTACCTTCCGGTTTCAGCCGCTCCGCCTGCGAACGGACCTCGCGAAGCGCTTGCTGCAAACGCTGGATCTTCTGGTCGGCGTGATTCAACTGAATGAAACAAGCGCATAATCAAGCTGAATTCACGGTACGGACATCTCATTATATAATTTAATTTAATTACTTTGACTTAAATTAATTCTATTTAATTTCATTTAATCTAATTACGTAAATTTAGTTCAACTTGATTTTATCTAATTAATTAAGTCGAATTCAATTTGATTTAATTTGACTTAATATAATATAATATAATATAATATAATATAATTTAATTTAATTTAATTTTAATTAAAGTACTTTACTGTAATTCACTTCAATTTAATTTAATTTAATCTACTTTGCTTCAATTCAATTAAACTCAGTTTTATTTGCATTAATTAAAATTAATTTGATATAATTTAATTTAATATAAATAGATTTAGTTTTGCTCAGTCCAGTTTAGTTTAATTTAATTTAATTTAATTTACTTTACTTTAATTTAATTTAATTTAATTTAATTTAATTTAATTTAATTTAATTTAATTTAATTTAATTTAATTTAATTTAACTTAATTTAACTTAATTTAAATTTAATTTAATTTAATTTAATTTAATTTAATTTAATTTAATTTAATTTAATTTAATTTAATTTAATTTAATTCAATTTAATTTAATTTAATTTAATTTGATTTTGTTTGATTTAATTTGATTTAATTTAATTTAATTTGACTTAATTTAATTTAATTTAATTAATTTAAGTTAACTTAATTAAATTTTATTTAACTTAATTCAATTTAATTTCATTTAATTTGATTTATTTCAATTTTATTTACAATATTAATTTAATTTAGTTTCATTTGGTTTAATTTAATTAACTTAATATAATATAATCTAATTTAAGTTAATTTAATTTAATTTAATTTAACATTAATTTAAATTACGTCAACTTGATTTAAATAATCTATTTTGCACCGGTGGGGTACAGCGACAAACGGCTTGAGATGCACGGCCGACCCTATCTCGGCCATCCGACTGTTACTGACAGGTTGATTGTATCACGAACACGTAAAATACAAAACAATGTTTCAATCCTTACGGCATTTCTCTGCTCTTGTTTCTGGGCGGCCATCTCTCTCTCTCGCTCTTGTTCTTGGCGCAGCAGCGCAGCCACTTGGAGCATCTGATCGCGATTTGGAATCGCGTCGATTTTGCGCCTCAACTTCTCGATTCGACGACCGATCTGCTCCTTCTCCTGAATCAAGCTGCCAAATATGGTCTTAGTGTAAAAGGTGGCTAGCATCGAATAGAAGCGGCGCTCACCTGCTCCATGCTCTGTATGTCCTGCCGAATATCTTCTGCTGTGGCGCCTTCGGTCTTCAGCTCCGTCGACTGACGGTGGATCATCTGAATACGCTCCCCCGGTTACTGCGGGCGTGTTCGATAGGTCACAGGTGTGACATTGTACGCCTCTTCACCCCACTTTGAACTGCTCCATGAGCTCCTCGTACTGGAGCGTCGCCTCCTCGATGTCGGGATCGGACAAGAACTCGGGCGGTACTTCCACTCTGAATAGTGGCAGAAGTACTGTACCTGCTGCATAGGTTCTACCCGATGTTACACAATCGCAACTGGTCTGCTTGTTTCATGCCAGTCCCAATGAAAGTCAGTTGTCAGTCAATACTTAGCCTGTGGCGGCGGCATAACTCTGCCATCTAATACATTCAACTCGCGGTAAATTTGGCACGAACCTGACGAGGTACTTGGCCAGGTAGGCGCGCTGCTGCAGCTCGCCCACCCGGCTCAGCAGCCAGTCCAGAACTGGGTAGATGGCCGCCTTCTCGCCCTCCACGATCCCTTGCCGGAACTGGGACCTGCCATTTGTTATGGCTACCGTATTTCAAATGTCGATTTTGAAAATGAATATTGCTCGATCCCACAGCTCGTCCGGGTCGGTGGGCGGCCGGAACTTCATGATGCGCAGCGAGTTGAACACCCGAAAGGCCGTCTCGTTCGACGGCTCCTTGCGAATGTCGATCGGCGCCTGGAGGTCGAAGTTTTTGTCAATTGCAATGGATGGATGGGGTTTGCCTGCGACTTCCACTACAGTACAGTATACCTTGCCCTCGATGACGCAGATGACATCGCTGAGCTCCTGGAGGAGTCGCTGCGCGGCCAGAGAATCGAAGGAAATCAGGTTGTAGCCGCGAGAGAAGGGCGCCTCGTTCAAGGCGCCCACGATCGACTTCAACTGGTCGGTCATCGCCGCTTCCTTTGCTGTTATGTTGTCGGTTCTATAGCGATATTCGTCGCCAGTTCTTCGCTAGTGATTTACTCGTGCGTACATCTAGGTATGTACGTAGCAAAGAGCTAGCCAGTGCTTGTGTGCGTTTGCCGGTTGCCTTGGCAACGCAGACAGACCGTAATGCGGTCCAACAGCGTTTGTCCCAATCGTATGCAAGATGGCGAACGCAAAGCTTCAACAGAGGAGCACAAAGCAGCGAAGTCAACAACTTCCAATACGACACGACAGCTTCGGACGGATTCGCCGAGGCGCCCACTTGTGTCGCGCGCACTGCAAACCCGCTCCACTCGCATTGCAGCGTCGGCGACACGCCATATGTACCGTAGTTCGACAGTAATAATAACTTTACTTACAGTCACGCTACATATATGTACTCCCTCCTAGATTGGGCTCAGGCGTGGGTACATTCGACCGACTACCGTACCCAGCGAACGCGCAGAAAGCATGATTGGAAGAGTCGCGCGCGCAAACACGACATAATATGTGGACAAATAAAAAAATAACGTCAAATTCGAGTTTGCACACACTGTCTTTTCGCGTTTGAAAAGGTGGGTTGGAGTAGTTACAGTACTCGAGCGGCGCTGGCACCTATGGAGAGCGAAACGCGGAACGAAATGGAAGGAACGTAACGGAAGGGAGAAAATACAGCTCGCGGACTGGGTGATAGCTTGACAAACTCTGTGTCTCAAGCGTACCGCTGCGTTGGTCACGCGCTCGAGCTTGCAACTTCGATCAGAACTCGGTAGTTCTCTATTAGAATGTCACAAACTTGATAAACCACGCTACAAAAGTCCGAGTAGCGCGACCAACGCAGCCGTAATTGAATTCACCTCTGAAAGGCCCCCTATTGCCTATATACTGCAATCACTCTTGCTGCTGCTGCTGCTCGAACTTCTGGGTAGCAACCGACTCCGATTCGGCCGACGGCGGCTGCTGCACCACCTCGACGATGGTGAACAGCTCCGAGGGGTCCTGCACCTCGGGATCCGCGATCTGAAGCGCCGATTAGAAGTCGAGTCCACCACAACTAATGCGGCCGATACTCGCGCGCAAATTAGAAAAGACAGTCGGGCAGTGGCGAGTGCAGGAGTTGGGTTGGGACTTCTTTCTGGCCACAAGGTCAAGATGCTACAAAAGTGCACCACAGGCGAAGACCTCTTCGGTTATAAAATCGCTGAACGGAGAAACTCGCTGAAACGCAGTCCAGCAGGCGAAAACGCCTGACGATTCTGGGCATTTCTGCCACAAATTTGCTTAACATAGCGTCGAAGGATACATTATGATGTGCATGAACGTTTCGACACAGAAAAGTATGATTATTTCACACTGCAAGAGCGAAATTGTTTGCCATGGCGGTGCTATTGGCACAATTATACTCGGAGGGGAAAGGGGGAGGGAGGGGATGCACAACAGCCCCCATATATCCGTGACACTGCTGTCCCGACCTCGAGATCGCCCTGCTCGATGAGCAGATGGACGCGCTTGTGGTAGCTGTCGTGCTGCTCGTAGGACTTGCGGTCGGCGAACACGCGCAGGCAGATCTAGAAAGATTATGCTGATGATGATGAACAGTGTGGACGACAACTCCCCCTGCCACTTCTACTACAGTGATCTCACAGTACCTCGCAGAAGAGAGGCTTCTCAATGCGGGCCATGGGATGCTCGAGTTCTATATGCTCGGCGCACTCCAGACGGGACATGAACAGAGACTTGCACAGGGGACAGTCGAAGCGGTCCAGGGGCACGGCGCGAGCCTGTCAACGGTTTGCGAACAAATGTGACGACGCTGATGCCAGTTGCTGTAGTACCGTAGTGTTGCAAAGCAGTTTCAACCACGTATGCTCTAACAAACTCACTGACAGCTACAGTAACCTAACCTGCTCGAAGATCTCCTCCATGGAGAAGCGTCCGCTCTCCGCCTCCTGCAGGATCTCCTGGAGGCGGATCAGCTGCAACACAAAATAGCGCCAAATTCGAATTTCAATTTTTGTCGAAATTACAATTTCTCCCACCTTCTCTTCGGGGGCAGCAGCGGGCAATATTTCCCCTCTACGTATCTTGTCGACCCATATGCGGCTGTCCGGGCCCAGGCCCAGTTTGCGCCGTCTGGGCCGGCTGGGCGGCGTGTAGTAGGGCTCGCCCGCCCCACGGACGATGATCGCGTCCTCGGGGATGTCGGCCGGGGGTCGGCGGTTGCTGCTGCGTCGAGTCGAGAGAGCGTATTCGACTTTGCAGTAGTTAGTAGTAGTGCGCACACTCAACAGTCTCCATATTGGGTCAGAACACGCATGCGCACAATCAGGCGAAACATAGCGCCGCAGACGCGAATTTGGACAAGACCAGACCAAAAATACAACTAGTACTAGAAATTTGTTACATTTTGCCAATTTTCTAGCAAATTTTCGGATCCTATGGGCGTACCAGGAAGATTCCCGGACGACCCACCGCCGGGGGTGGGGGGTACCCCAACCCTGCCTTCGGCGCTCGCAATTCAAAAACATGGGAACTCAGAGAATTCCACCCACCTGGCAAAGGGCTTCCAGGCTTCGGCCAGCTCCTCCTTGCTGTTGACGTGCGTCTTGAGGTGCTTCTTCAGATTGCCCTTCAGACGACACGTCTTGCCGCAGTAGGGACACGCGTGCGGAGTGTACCTACACATGGGAAAACGCGCTTCTCGTTACATACGCGTTCTCGTCCTGTTCATCATCAATCTACGACGCCCACCCGCTGTGGACGCTGCGGTGCTCGAAGAGGTTAGACTTGAAGCGGAAGGCCTTGCCGCAGATGTCGCAGGGGAAGGGCTTCTGGTCCGTGTGGATAACGCCGTGCTGCTGCAGGCCTAGCATCAAATGAGTCACTGGGTAGTGTACTTCACAGTTCACAAGTTGGTGCGCCGCCAGGAAGCGCACACCGGTTCTGATTGTGCAACAACCTGACGGATCGTGGCAGACTGTTTTAGTCACCTTTGAAGGAGACGAAGATCTTGTTGCAGATGTTGCACTGGTGGACGGCCTTGGGAGGAACGAAGCCCACCGGCGCCGAGCTGGGCAGAAGGCCCGACACGTCGCTGCCTCCCACCACCTGAACTACTCATTCTCTATGCGAGTGAGTACTCGCTCTTTCGACTTTCGATTCTTCCGAACTCCCGGCTTCTACCGAACCTTGATGCCGGTGGGCGTCTGAATGGCCACCACGTCGCCAGTCATCTCGTCGACGATCTCCTCCCCGTGCTCCATCATCATGTGATGCTGCTCCTCCCCCTCCTCCGTTCCATCGGCCACCATGTACTCGTCCGCTTCCGCCATCCTGCGTTGAACAGCCGGCTTTCGATGGGCATGTTTCTCTCACACTCCCCACTTACTTGCTTTTCCGAAACCCCACCCCACCTCAACTCACTCACTCTGTCACTCAATCTTGGTTCAGCTTCTTCGGAAGACCGTTCCGAATTTGGCGCCGCCCAAGCTTGAACTCCAATGTCGTTATCGTAACGGTAACGGCCGGCGAGGATATCGTAGTAGCTCACCGATGCTACGGTACGCACAGTAATCAGCCCCAGACAGTAGACTTCGATCAGCGCTACGGCTGTGCAACGATTCGTACTATCGAACCATTCCAACTAAGCAAAGCGTTGGCGCGTTGGTTACGGTAAGGATGAACGCTGGCAGTGGCATTGACTGCACTAGTTGCATTGACTGCGGCTAGTCTGGCACTGGTGGCCAGATATAAACTGCGGTCTGCCAGATTGCTTCTGTTGCGCACAACTTCCAAAATTGGGTTGCACATTCAAAATTGCCGCTGGGGAAAGTTGAAAACATTACCACTTGACTGGAAATTGGAATTGGAGTACCGCCACATTTTATATCGATTATATGGAAGTCTGTTGTAGATAGGTTAAAATTCTTTGGAGCTTCAAAAGCGTAATTTTGATTGTCAAGAGGACCAAATTTGAGAAAAAATAGCCATTCAGGCGAAAAGGCTTTTGTCTACAGAAGAAGATTTGTAGGATAGTTTTCCACTGTTAATGTGTGCAGTACTGAAATTTTGGCAATGAAAAGATAACTCTGACAACAGCAGCAACGGTATGGACTACTGTTTAAACTTTCACAATGTCTGTTGCATATGAAAGCTTCCAGACATCGCCCAATTGTTTCAGGAGATTATCATTTGTAGCGTGAGACCCACCTCCTCTTGAATAAGCAGGCAGTAAGCCTATCACCAAATTACCAAAGTAACAGTTGGAAAGTTGTCAGCGTTGATGATATCAATCTGCAACTGCGACGTTAGCGGCAAGTCAAAATTTTCAGCTACCACTGTCACTACGTAAAAACAGCACTGAGCTATTTGTTAGCACTCCGACCCCAAAAGGGGCGGAGTGCTATAGTGGAGCTGCTCCCGATCAAAATTTTTTGCCACTCACTTTCGTGCCTCATTTCTCATCCGATTTGGACGGGGTTTTTTTTAATCGATAGCTCTCGAGGGATAGTAGGGGTGCTCGGGCCTGCGTTTTTTTCGCGTGGTAGAAAAATTTTGAGAAAAATTCAAAAATTTGAATTTTTACTTACTGGGAGGGTGTTCACCCAGCTGGAATTTCTGGAATAGTGGGCCGATTTTAACGCCCTTTGGCTATGTTATAGCCCTCGACGAGACGAAGAGCGGAAAAAAAGTCCCGAGCCAATCGGCCGACGCGTTCTCGGGTTACGGTAGCCGAAAGTGGTTTTTTGACAAAAATTTGCCTTTCAAAAATCCTAGTAAATCAGGCAGTTGTTGTAGCGGGCCAGATATCTCAAATCGGCAAGATTATCATGTTCTCTTTCGTTTAAGACCAAAATCTCTGAAATCCGCCGCGGAAATCTTGAGTTCTGATTTGCCAACGGGTCTCCATCGGGGTCGAAAATTCCAATTTTTGACTTTCGGGCGTTTTAGCGCCCGATTGCGATGATTTATGGCCAAATGGACTGCACCACGCGATTCCCCGTTGAAAACTGATCCGGAATCGATTTTCAAAAATATTTTTTCGGCTACCGTACCCCGGCCGCGTCCAAAATTCGAATTTCCACCCGGGTGGTCAAAATCAATGTTGGAGTCGATGCAGGTGCTTTCGAGGTCGCTGATGCCGAATCTGGCGTTATTTTGGCGTTTCGGATCAAGATTGGCGAGTTTTTGTCGAAAATCGACCTACCGTAGCCCTACGTTGACGAAACTGAAAGTGTGGTAATTGTACGGTTGAAGTGTCGGTTCTAGGGTATTTCGCGGCGAGGAACGCGAATTCGCTATTGGTTTCTCCAATTTGTGTCGATTTTGCCTTCAAACAGCCACTTTCCTAATGCCGACATTCAAATTTGAATGCAACTTTTACCGTACTCTCCTCAAACTATGTTGTAACTCAAATTTGCGCGCGCATTCAAACTTCTGAATTGAAGGACAATGCAGTGTGGAAAGGCGGCGTGGTAAAGTAAGCATCTGCGCATGAACTGTCAATTCTTCCCGTCCAAAATGGCACGGCGAGTTTGCGATTGGCGCAGCCCCGAATCTTAGCTGCCGGCTACTGGTTGAATCGAAGCGAAATGGCGCATTTTGGACTCAATTCGGCCTGGTCTACAGTATTTCGGTGGAGTTCTGCTGCGCGCCGGTAGGTGGAGGGAATACGCGTACTCTGAAACTCGCGCGCGGGCGGAATTTGTATAGAACCTTTGGGCGAAAATCGGCCTTATTTCTCAAGATAAGTGAGTGGCGGTCTGCTTTCTCCCGTTCGGGTCGGAGTGCTTCACTGCAGGCTCTCCTGCACGTTTCCCTTGTTTCAACTGCGCCATTGCCGGAGCCAGCGTTCAACATATCACTCTCGCTGGTCTGCCACTGCCAGCGCCAACGAATACAACGGACGCGTATAAAGCTGGGCTCGCTCGCGGGTAACGGCACTTCGATTGATTGGTTACTCTTCTTAGATGACACAGATTCTCCGAGTCTGCTTAGTTGCGACAGCGCAAGATCACGTTGAGCTTCGTGAAAGCAGGATATTGCTAATTTTGTGCAACTTCGTGTTCTCGACTGTCAGCTCGAAATATTTCGCGTGCCTTCAATTATGTCCGTTGGAAGCGGGTTACGCACGGATAATACCTCTACTTCAGACAGCATTCTGATCGAGGATTTCAAAATAGATTGCGGCAGAACAGAAGGGGGTTGGACTACGAATTCCGATGGGGGACGCAGTGGAAGCGGGTGCCGGAAGTTCTTTCCATGTGCCGGAGAAATGTGTGAAGTCGCCCATGCAAGTCAAGGAGTGGGAACGTTCGGAAGTAATACGTGTTTTTGGACGAATTGCATCTAAGACCTTTGTATTGACCACATTATCTGTCCTCAGGCCTACAAACGGTTCATGGGGTTCATACTTTCACTGAACGAAGCCGTGAAACGAAAGCCCATCGGGGAGAAAGTCGCTCGCTCTCTGGTGATCGAGTCACTGGTACAGCTGCTAGAAGAGCAGGACGGCTATGTTAGCCTGTATCCGCCGCTGGAACAACCGCAACGTTTTGGGAATATGGCATTTCGGAACTGGCACAAGCATTTGGCTGAGGTGGTGGCAGTGAAATATTGATAGAGTTACAAAAGTAAGCCATTGATCTACGTGTATTTGTGTAGAACTGCGAGCGCCTCGTGAACAATCTGGTGGAGCAAGCGTGCCCGTCAGCAGCAGCTCGACTCACTGGAGCTTCAGTAGAACTGTGCCCTTACCTCCTCGACAGTTTTGGCAACTCCACCAGAATCGACTATGGCACTGGTGTGTGGCGGGTGCAACAACGGAATAGTGAAGTGGATCAAACGACGGCTGACAGACATTTGCAGGCCATGAAGCGGCCTTCGTCATGTTCCTCTGCTGCTTGCATCACTTGGAGTTGCTCACCTCTGCAGACTTCACTGCAGCTGTCGTCGTCGTCTTTGTCGGGTGAGTGCGAACGACGCAAGATTACTGTACCCTTCCGCTTTGTTGGATGATTGTAAAAGCAGCACTTCTACTGCGGTGTGCTCAGGTACATGGCGCTGGTGCGTCGTCTGCAGACCACCTACAAGATGGAGCCAGCGGGCAGTCAGGGCGTCTGGGCGCTCGACGACCACCAGTTCATTCCCTTCATCTGGGGCAGCTCACAGCTCATTGGTCGGATTACTGTGTCGGACAAGAAGCGGTCTCAATGCAGGTTACGGTAATTGCAGACCACCCATCCATCCATCCGGAATCCTTCGTGAAGGCGGGCTTCGCGGAGCAGCACGCGGGCGAGAATCTATTCCTCGACTGCGTCAAGTTCATCAACGAGGTTCGTCGTTGCCTCCCACACACTCGGAACATTCGACACTCGAGAATCACAGCGAGAAACACGCAAAGGAATCGGGTCCGTCCGTCACTGACTACGATACGAGAGGGGGGTAGAAAGGGCTTCCGTTTCGTCTTCTGTCTCACTTCCAGCTGTCGGCGCCACAGGCGGAAAGCCAGCTCTGCAGCTCTTGGATGTACTGGAAGTGAAACGGGAAGCGACATTGACTCTGTAGGCTACACATGAGCGAACTTCATTGTTCAGTGACGGTATTCCGGTAGTCTACCGTACACCGAGAAGTCAGAATCGACCCGATTGACACCGAAACTGAAACAAATGAGAATTGGACAACCTCTCGCGCCATCTGCATCTCGATGTCGCTGGCGGGGCAGAGGCTGTCGTCGTAGGAGGACACGACGGCGCGCTTGCCCGGTCGGAGACTGTGGAAGCGGCCCAGAGCTAGCGACCGCTTGCCCGGACGAAGCGAGACGATTCTCTGGAAGGGCGTTCGCTTCTCGGCCTGCTTTGCCGTCTCCTCCCCTTGCGCGAAGGCGACAACGACGACCATAACACCCAGGGCGAGTAGGAGGCCGGTGGATGAAACTTTGGACATCTTTTGTGGGACGGGGCTTTTGTAGAAACGGCTGTCAGCCAAACAGACCAAGTGGAAGATATACTTAGGCGGTTAGCGACGAATGACGAAAGGGGTCGAATGAAAGAGGGAGACGGACGATTAGGATGCGCCGCTGCCGCCTGTATGTGGCACTTAACGAGGGGGAGGGGTGTCATTGGCATGCAACTGACGAGCCTCTCCGACCTACATCCTACATGAAGTCATTCTGTGTTCTGTTTCTGACATTAGCGCTCTTTCCTCCGCCCTCCCCCCAAAGGTCGCCATTGAAAGTGCTTTTGGTAGACCTGTCACGAACACGAATCTTCTTCCTCTCGGATGATGCGAGTGATGTGATTAGGTGTCCGACCCAGCCTTCGTTGAAAACATTCGGCGACAACGTTTAACTCATTCGTGACCAAGGACTGTCATGAGTGCAGATTTGACAGCTAACCACAGCAAAGGAAACGACACCAATAACGCCCCACTCAGCATGTACGTCAAGGAATGACGATAGCATTGGATGTTTCAGGTGAAGACTGGACCCTTCGCTGAGCACTCGAACCAACTGTGGAACATCAGTGCTGTGCAATCCTGGACAAAGGTCAACAGCGGCCTCATCAAAATGTACCAAGCTGAGGTGAGGATTGCAAAATGGTTCCTCTGAAAACGTTCTACTAACGCGAGACTTTCAATTCATTCAGGTGCTGAAGAAGTTCCCAGTGGTACAACACTTCCTGTTCGGCAGTCTACTGCCGTTTCGTCCCGCTGATAAGCAGTAAACAGATTCCATGTTCCTTCATCAGAGCGAATCTCAACGTAGCGCAGATCCATCAGAGTGCGACTTGTGAAAATGCGCCAGTTCAAGACGCTAAGGACAATACGACAGTTCAAGACGGTAAAGCAGCAACGAACGACAACCGCTAGTTCTACTGGGCCTATAAACGGTCACTCGTGCAGTGCAAATCGAACCACGCAATCACAGACACCACGTAGACGCCATATGGCAATGGGATCTTTGGAATCGACGTTCAATAGAAGCGCACCACCATCACCAAATTCAGCAGAAATTTTATCCATTCCCAATGATATTGGCGCTTGGCTGGTTGGCGCTTGGCTGGTTGGCGTACCAATCTATAGTACCGCTTCACCTTCGTTTCTCGAACTTGTCTAACGAAACCAACATAGCCTAGCGTGCAACTACATATGTCTGCATAGCTGGCAGGTCTGAAACCCATGATACTGGCAGCTCCTGCAGGGCTCTATGTTCCTAGAGCCTCCAAAATTGGCCTCTTCCGACAAGCTCGAGAAACGCTCAGTTGAAGTTCACGCTTTCGACGCCCAGCGCACAATATCAGGGGTAGCACACGAGACACATTCTTAGCGCAGCTGTAGGTTCTTCTACTGCCGGTCGGCGTTGGCGCCGCCGAACTGCCTGATGAGCAGCTCGAAGACGCAGTTGGTGATGCCCCACGTGAGCAGAGATCGCGAGAAGTTGACCTGGACGCCGCGCAGCAGCAGTCGGACGCTGCGCCTCCTCTCCAGCCAGACGGCGTGTCCAACCTGATGCAGGTGTTGGAAGGGCCCGCCCAGTCTGGACTGGATCCTCGTCTTGAACACGTTCAAGGGGTAGAACAGGGTGGAGAGCAATGCGCCTAAGACGGCGCCGCTGCCAAAGGCAGCCAAAGTGGAGCGCAGCTCGCTGCTTCCGCCGATTGCGCTCTTGCCATCGCCCACGTAGCTCAGGATGTGCAGCTTGATGGGGTCCCGGAGGGCGAAGAATAGGACGTTGGAGAGGCCGTTGCGCAGCACGATGGTCGTGAGTCCGCGGTAGTACTCGGCGAAGCCGTAGGCGGGCCAGAGGCGACGGAAGGCGTCCGCCGTGTTCTTGAAGTGGCCGTGGTACGCAGAGCTCTGCATCAGCACCTGCACCCTCTCCAGTGGGCACATGACGGCTTCTGTGGCGCCGGCTGAAACGCAACTGGGAATACAGTATGCCACAGCACGCCGCTTTGTTAGCTAAGGCGTGATTTTGCCACTTTGGCCTTCTCATGTGCTCAATAACAGCCTCCAATGAACAAGCAATTCCGTGCTTCCACTTCTACCCACGCACAGCGCCGGGTGGGGAAGAGTAAGACGACCAACCAAGAAAGGCTGAGCTGGCGTGGCAGAAGGTGAAGCGGCGGGCAGTGGCACAGGTGAGTGGCGGTCCACAAAGGAAGTGCTGATACTCCTCGTACATGCCGAACATGAGGGCACGACTGGAAGTCTTCTGGATGAAGGGAGGCAGCAGGCCGCGGTACAGGAACCGCATGCCTGAATAAAATGAAAGACATACAACGCTCCTACCACAAAAGCGAAACATTCGCCCCATTCTTGCAGCGTTGTTCCACTCCAATTTGGACTACAAACACTACTGCGCTCTTCACAAAAGCGGCACCTTCGACCCTCAGCTGTCCGTAGGCCTCTCGCAGGAAGACGCCGTGGAGCTGCTGGCGAAAGATCACCTTGCTGAAGGGGAAGACGGTCACCGTCTCCACGGCGGCCGCCGCCCAGCCGCACAGGAAGTTGACCGAGAACAGCTCCCGCCGACGGTAGCTGCGCCGAAGCGCCCCCGAAGGCGGAATAGTGCGCGCACTCCTCGCGCTTCCTCCACCCGAGGACAGGGAAGAAGTGGAAGACGAAGGCGCGTCGGCGGCTCTCGGCGACATGGATACTGTCTCCATGCTCAGACGATGATCTCTGTCCATTGACCAAGGCCTAGCAGGAAACCAAGCTGCCTGCGCTGTAGGTCGAGTGGTTTCGTTGGGTAGATACGGCCAATTCTGCACGTAGCTCGTCCAAAAGTCGCATTGACTATTTCGGTGCAATGTGGCAGTGAATATAGTTCAAGATGTAATCTGCAGTAGCGGAATGAATCAATCAAATCTTATCACTTTGAGTGGACCGATGTACATCTAAATGAGATTATGTACAAATTGTAGGCATCATTCATTCACCAGCGGTGGCCATATCAATTCTCGTACCAGTAGGTTTGCTATAACTATATCAATTGTTGTGGTGGTTGATTTGCTCAATAAATTATGTCGTCGAACATCCACGAGATAGCGCAGATTTCCATACCAGACATATCGGAACTTCCCGACACGTCTAAGGGCCCTGTGGGATCGTCCAGCTCTTCCACCACATATCATGTGAATACCGTACTTACATTTCAGCTCATACTGTACTGCAATTGACCCAATGCATCCACTTGCACATGCAGGCCTACAACGTGCACCTGAACGGACGCTACCACGCCTCGATTCGGTACAGCGACCTGGCGGCGCTTCGGACGCGCTTGGAGCACCAGTTCGGATTTCTGCACCCCTTCCCGCCCAAGCAGCCCTTCTCCAGGTCTCTCTCCAGAGGTCAGCTGGAGAAACGCAGAAAGGCACTGGAGAGCTACGTGCAAGGAGGTCGGTGTAGTGGATCTTGGATGCAGCAACGCACCAACGAACATTCGTTGATCTCCCTTGTTCAGCAATGCAGTTCTCGGAAGTGGCCAATAGCGTCGTCGTGCAAGAGTTCTTTCTAAGAGCACAGACCGTGAGTGGGACGATGTATGTACGTACAATTTGTGACTGTTTGACCTACCGTAATCCTCCGACTTCAGCGTAGCTTCAATGAAGCCAGGCTTCCAGGGGCAGATGGGAAGTCGAAAGTGACGTTTGAAATCCTCACACTTGATGGCACAGTAGTTTCTATCGACTGCGAAGTCGGCGCTTCTTCAACTGTTGTTCTGCAGGTGTGTATGACCTCATTGCAATAAGAAAGTGCAGGTTGGTACTTACCCAACTCGTTGCAGATGTGCTCAAAGAAGCTGCACTTATCCCCTCGCAACGTCGACTGTTTCGCGTTGTACATCTGCACAGTTTCGCCCTTTTCGCGTGGGTTGAGGCTTGTGAGATTTCACTTCTTCCATACACGTTCAGGGATGAATGAACCACCTTCCGTTACAGTTGTCCGCTGGTTGCAGCCTTTCGAATCTCCATACATATCACTGAGCCAATACCAGAATCAGTCGAAGTCTGAGGGACTCGGCAACAGAGAATACGGTATTTGCATTGCCAAACGGTAAGCCAGTCAGTTCTGTGATTATCCATCGACGCGTGTGTGCATTAAAATTTTGTCATTTTCCTGCAGCGTCTGGAATCGCTCACTGGAAGCGCCTCTTCTACTGGACGACGCTGCCTCTCGACTGCTTTATTCACAAGCGAAGTTCGAGCTTTCAAGTGGGGTGTTCTCCGTTGATGAAGACACCGCTACTCGGCTCTCTGAACTGGAGCAGCAATCAAATTTGAAAGAAGTGTTGTATACTAAGGCTTGGCCAGTTCTAGCGGATCTTAACCTTTCACAAAGACACTTCGTTCATGTTCAGTGCGTCGCCGTCTGTCAAGAGCAGCGATACTACGGCTTCTCGTGCTTCCAACACTGTCGCACGAACTACGGTGGCGCAGTGATGCAAGACGCCGAGTTGAAAGTTGGCTTCGCCGAAGTCGTCTTGAGCATTGTGGATGGGCAAACGGTAGCACTGCGGTATCTTTTTGTTGTGATTCTGTCTGAGCGCGCTTTCACATGTCCTGAACGTTTTCAGAGCAAACAGCGACAGGCGTGTTTTCCAGTCGAGTTGATTCGCAGCTGGAAAGTGGTCAATCGGGTGAGCTGGCGTTAATTGGGTGGATAGAAACCCATTTAACCGTGTCAATCACGCTTCAGAGCGAGGCGGAAGGCTTCGAGCAAGAGTTCCACTTCGAGCATCTGTTGGGAGGGGGCGCGTCAGAGGGCGAATGGGTGGTCGTGCTGACCGATGGCGCCACGCTCATCTGTCAGATCCTGCAAGCTGTTATTGCTGAATACATGGCTGCCAAAGGCAGCGCAAGTAAACAGGTACCTAAGCCATTGTCACCCATTGCGAACTTATCGACGAATGGGCTCTAATGATCGAAGTTTGGTTCAGCGCGCCTCAACAGCCAGCGCCTTTGAGAGGAAATCTTTCTCCAGTGGCACAACGTCTAGCAGACAGTCTGAGGTGCGACTGTGCTCACGTTGCAATGGCTTGGTTTAGACGAAGAACTCTCTGTTGAAAACGCCGCTGGTTCTTTCAGGCCAGCGTCAGTGTCAACAGCTCCTTTGACAATATCATGGACGACGACTTATAGCTGAATGGTGCCTTGCGAGCAACTTGCTAAATTTAGTTGTTTCAAGTGAAGTGGTGTGACGCATATCACAATTGTGGCACTGGCGTGTCAGTGTGCATTCGCGTAACCACATGATATCTGCGTTGGGTGCTCAGCTCATGTCAATGGGATAATGGGACGGCGTCAACGGCAGTCAGTGTTCTGACTGGAACGATCTTGTGGTGTACACATCTCGACAAGGCAACCTCGAGTCACACAATCGGTGCCACACCACACCTGAGGACCTCGAGTCCAGACACCACTAAAAAAATGAGACGAGCAAGCAAGCATGAACGAGGGGAAATCCTGGCTGAGCGAGGGGTAGACGAGTAGGATTCACGGCGTCACAGCTCACAGTCGATATCACTTCTTCTTCCCCGGGGGCGCCAGCGGCTGTCCCTTGTCCTTCCCCCTCAGCTTGATGCCCAGGGCGCGCTCCAGTTTGGCCAGCACCTGCTGGTTGGGCACCGCCTTCCCTTGCTCGTACTCGTTCACCACCTGCGCCTTCTCGTTGATCTTCTGCAACTTGTGCAATTCATTGAATGACGAGTGGAGACGTGGCTGATTCGTTGAGTAGACGCGCGCCGGTAAAGGCGGTGGGCCACGCGCCGGCCACGCAACGCGTGGCCACGTCAACGACAGCTTCGTGGGATTTGTAACTCATACAAGGCAAGGCGATTGGTAGTCGGTGGGTGGGGGAGGGGGGTAAAGGAACTACAACAGAGTTCTTGAGGGTTTCCATTACAAAGACGACACAAAATGCGCAACGAAGAACCAACCAAAACCACATGTTTTCGCTGTGCACTAAATCGGTTAAAGAAACTATGTTGCAGGTCAAATCTTGACAAATTCACGGTTCCCAATATTTCCCCACTTATCTCTCCCTCACCGTGGCCAGGTCCTTCTGTGTCATCTCCTTGGCCTGCCTTCCCTGCTGGATGAGTCTGCCCACGTCCAAGCCGACCTTGTCGTGGTGGAGCTCCTCCGTCTCGGCGTCCAGTCGGGCGGCTGACTTCACCGCCTGCTGCTGCTTGTTGCCCCCCGCCTGCACCTTCTTCGACGTCTCCACCGACTTGCCCGCGCGCAGGGCCGCGTTCACCTCCTGTGTGGACATGGGATGGGTGGGGACAGTGGGTGTGAAGCACTAAATCTCCCCCTCTCAACTTGAATAGTTACGATGAATTCAGAGGTGCAGGGGGCGGGGGGGGGGGGGGGGTTCCCCTCCTACCTATTGGTCGTCCGGGTACTTTTCCTGGCAGCCCCCCTCCCTCCGCCGGGATCCGAAAAAAGAAATTTGCAAAATCACACAAGTTTTCTTGCATTTTTGGTGTGGCGTTACATGTCTTCCAATTATGCGAAACTGACACGTTTTTGACCAAACATAGATTAGGTTTCATTTGTGCTCTTTTCGAGCCATTTCAGTATCACGCCCAACTAACCATCATCACGGCAACAACACAACCAAATCGACCACTCGGAGACACGCGCGGCAGAAGCCGGCTCACCGAATCGGTCTTGAGGGTCTTGGTGGCCGGCCCCTTCTTGCGCAGCACCGTGACTGAGTCCCAGTCGGCGTCAGACTCCATGTTACCCATCTTAGACATGATGACGAGCGAGTTTTTTGCGCCTGCCTTTCTTTTAGAGCCTCGAAAGCAAAATTGAGAAATAGACACAGCCTATTGTTCGCGGTTCTCAGGAGAATAAATAGCGTCACGTTTTCACTAGGTTGCGTAAGCGTAAGAAGGGGACTCCGCGATTTTGTTCCGGAACATTCAGCGGCGCAGATTGCACCGATATGTCTCATTCAGAAGTAGATGCGCCTACCACAACCTGTGATTGTTTATAAGGAAGAATTTCATTATACAGCAAAACTACCACAAGAATTTATATCCTCCGTCAAATCAATACACTCCTTCCATCTTCAACAATCAAACGCAAACAACACAACGAACCAACGACAAAGGAATGGACCGCCGCCTACCACCCAAACAACCTGCAGTATTGTCCGCTACTACTGTTCACCCTACTATTTATGTAGTATCACGCGCGCAACACTGACGAGACACCAAGAAATCAGCGAACGTAACCACGGTTCCTATACGAATATGATCCCTCGTAAGTCGGACAGCCAGCCAGTGAAACCACGCGCCGATCCAAATACGCACACGCATAAATAGCGCTGGGCCCTAGTAGACTTGGCTCTCAATCGAATTTCGCGTCGTCTCTCGGTCACTCGACTTTCTCTCCTCTGAAAAGGTGGGAAAGCTCCACATAGGAAAGTACAGTAATCCACTATCGGCGCGCGTCGGTAAAGGCCGCCAGAGACGCCGCTGACACGACGAAATGACGCAATCCGTGGCACTCCACTAAGCGCCAACTCGTGCCAGACTCAAGCAGGCGACCTCTACCGACGCGCGCCGGTATAGACGGACGCACGTTCGTCTCTCGGCCATTCTCCTGAGCATGGCGTTGCCCACGACGAATGTGGCTCCGCCCACGATGGCCAAATACTTGAGCGTGGTGAACATGTTCAGCTGGAGCCAGAAGACGAAGTATAGGCCGAAGATGCCTGCACATTTTGAGCGGCGATTATGAATGGAGAACTGAAATGTAAACGGGGAATGAGGTCGAGACGAACCGCAGAGGCCCGCCTGGAAGCCCAGAGTGAAGAGGGAGACGTTGCCGAAGTTGAGGCCGATCTTCAGCCACTGAAATATAATACCGTACAACTCTCCCTAACGAATAAACCAACTTTGTACGACAAATTCAAGCCTAAAGAGGTAGATGCTAGCTGAAGGTCTGCAAAGGCCACCTTTTATGGTGGGTACAAAATTTACAACAATATCCCTACCAGAATCAGTAGTAGGAGCAGGGGCGCGGCAGCTAGTGCGGTAAAGGCGTCGCTGACGACGGCGGGCGGTCGCTTCTCAGGGGGCGTGAACAGATGCTTGATTTCCTTCTTCGGCGCCATAGCGGCTTTCGCCTCCTCCGCCAGACGTCGCTTCGAGCCCTCCTTGTCGGGGAAGGTCAGCAGCACGTTGGCCTGCGAAGACAGTAGTGGTCGTTTGACTTCGTTTGTTGCAATACAATGCAAAGCGACAAAACTGACGCGCGTCGGTGAAGACGACAAGCAATTACCCCTGCTTCACTTCACGGCTACGTATAGCGTGACAATGGCACGCCGATGGCGTCAAATGTCACACCGCAGAGGGGAGCCAACGAGCGAGCCTACCTCCATGCGACACTTTGCAAGGGAAGCGAAATTTTTGAGTATCGCCTGACAATCTGTCAAAAGAGCAGGCAGTTCAAACGAACCACGTCCCAGTCCAGAGGGTTGCTGACGACGGCGTCTCCCAAGACCAACTTTATGGAGTACTCCCCGGACAGATAGTCGAAGTCCTTGGCCGACTTTTGGAAGTCCTGCAGTGGCGACACAGTACGCAATTTCAACTACAAAATCACAAAAATCCTTACTGCGTCGAATTTGTACTCGGCGCTCTGGTCGGGCTCGGCCACGAAGATCATCTCCTGCCCCGTCTTCAAGTGGGTGAAGATCACAAATGCCTAAAAGTTGGATTTGCACACTTGAAATTGCGCAAATTGGCAAATTTTCAAAAACAGCGCAACCTGATGTACGCGCGTCAGCTTGTCCTTGCCCTTCTCGCCCACGCCGAACTTGAACAGCATCTTCTGGTGGGTGTCCGCCTCAAGGCGCGTCTTGAGCTTCTGACCGGTCGTCAATCTAAAATTCGTGCCACTGAGTTTCTACAAGTGCTCACCCTCACTAGCTGGCCCAGGGGGGGGGGGGGAGGCAGGGCGGCACTGCCCCCCTCCCCTTACGGTCCGGCCCAAGAGAAAAAATTTCCTGTAACGACACACGAATACAAAACTTTTTTCAAGCAAATTTGGCATTTTGGGATCAGAAAAAAGTGAAATTTTTGAAGCAAAATTTGCTCTATCTAGTGCTTTGTAAGGGCGACTTTAGGCGATTTCTCGCAGTCAAGTGGCCCAAAAATACGACCCCTGCGGCGCTTTGGAAAAATTTTCGATTTTGTGCCCCCCCCCCCCCCTATCGGAAAATCCTGGGCCTGCCACTGCCCACCCTGTACAAAGGGCAGTAACAATTCTCCCACTCACTTGTGCGTGTCCGCCGACGGCGGGTTGGACAGGTCGCGGTCGAAGACGGCCACCCTAGCGTCCCGAACCTTCAATTGAGCGCTATTTTACAACATTTTGCGCCAATTTTCACAATTTTCCAAACCTCCAAATCCGTCATGATCTTGACCAGGACGGCGGCGCCCTGCGCTCCCACCAGTCGTTTGTCCTTGGTGGAGGCGACGCTGACGGCCAACTGGTAGAAGCCCTTCTCCAGCTCGCCGTCCGCGAACGACAACTCGTACAGAAGACCTTTCTCCGCCCTGGAATAGTAGGATAGCCTGCATAAGACTGACAAATGGGAGGGAGGTACAATAATATCGGGGGGGGGGGGGGGGGGGGAGGGGACCGTTGTAGTGCCAATTCGTGCAAAATCAATAGATATATGAGAAACACTTGGCATTCTCAACCGTGAACGAATAGATTCAAATACAAAACTGTGCTAATTCGGATAATTCTTTCATGGGCTCACGACCAAATCTTGCCCGACATCGGGCCGAGAGCAACGATGGTATATGGGGGGTGAGGGGGGGGGGGGGGTTGGGTGGGCTGAAGAAGGCATATGTCCGGATAGGCCGTTGGGGGAGCAACTTGGTTGGCTACGCTTCTTCCTGGATCGACCTCAATGGTACTCAAGGTTATCGTGTGGCGCACGTTGCGTTCAATAATTTCAGCGCTCAACTCAACACGCAGTCAATATTTGCGAAATCAACCGATCGCTACAGTATCCCGTCCCCCACCCACCCCTGGGCGACTGGCGTCATGACCTTCTTGTTGAGAACCACGCCGCTCGTCGCCTGGTGAGTGGCCGTGTCCACCGTCACCTGAGAATCGACTTTTATCGGATTCCGGGCATTGTATCCCGGGTTGCCCTACGGATACCTGTATGCCGGCGGCGGCCGACAGAGGCTTCCCCAAGACGTCTGAGATGCGAACGATAACTTTGGGCTGGGCTGCTGTCACGCCCACTGGACTGGCCAGAGTCACTGAGACAGGCACTTGGAACTGCAATGGGTTCAAGGATTATTATACACAGTTGGCAACTGTGTCTTCCTTCGAACAGATGAGGAGCCAAACAGGTAAAGCAAGGTACGAGAGGGACTGAATGCGGCCTCACTCCAATTGCGGCCGATATTCGCTTCGCGCTCGTTTTAGGCAAGACAAATTCCAAGCCATTTCGGTCACAAGAACCCATTTTCTAGGCTGTTGACTCGTCCGCTTGACCACGACATGGCTCAGGACAAATACCACCCGCCTAAACCGGCCTTTCTTGCCTTACGGAGTGCTCTGCCATGGGTTGGTAACAACGCGAAGGGGGACAGCCTCAGGGCATCCAAGCCTACTACAACTTTCCAACAAGCAATGTGAGTAGCTACATATCGCCTACTTTGTTGGTGGTGAAGACCCTCAGGGCATCCAGAAGCAGGTGCGCGGGCCTCTCGAGACGGACGCTCTTGCGACTCAGAAGGTAGCGGGCGAACTTCACCGCCTCGTCCTGTGGCAATTGTGGCGTACAGAGGCAAAGTCAAACAATTCAATAGCAAGCAATCAATTACCGCTTTGACGGCGGGCGCCTTGCCCGCCTTCTCTGCTAGACCGTAAGCCCCGGCGATGGCCACCGCCGTGATGCTGACGCCGCCTTCGAACTGAAACTCCACAAAAAGATCGACCCCTTTTCCGTTTGAGACCCCAAAACAAAACCGGTTCCACCTGGAGATACTTGGAGTCGACCTCGTCCGCCTGACCCACCAGATCCTCAATGCGATTCACGTGGGCGGCCGCCTGCGTGGTTTCCAGCAGAGTGGCGGCCAGAAACGCGAAGCCGAGACTGGAAACGGCACAAGATTTAGACTGTCCCTGTCGATGGAACTAAGTATGCCAGACGAGTATCAAATCAAGAAACCTCGAGGCGGCGTCGTCCGCTGCGATCGCAGCTCCGATGGCCTTGTTGAGAGCGGCCGTGTCCACTGAAGGGAAAGGAGAAACGTTGACGTCAGCGCATACACTACCTGTCGCGATGCTACAGCGAACAGCCGTTCATAAAGGTGCGTCATTCTGCCATAGTACCACGATCGACCATCCGAAACCTGGCTAGCGACATCGTTAGTCGCCGCACATTGAAGACTGGGGCATTGCCGAGCAAAAGTGCGATCGGACGTCGTCACCTTTGACTCCGAGGTCCTTCTGGGCGAAGGCGGCGTAGAAGACGTCGCTGGAAGCGGGTTTCTCCGCCGACAGCGCCTTGGTTAGAGTCTCCTTCATGGCCGCAGTGGCCGTGATCTTACAGGCGCTTCCGAGTTCTGAAGCCGCCTTCGCCGCCTGGTAGATCGACTGGGCATTGGAGCTGTCGACCTTCTCCTGGGCGAACTTGCACAGCGCCTGGAATTTTGCGATGTTCGGATTTTTGGCTTCAAAAATCGACGTAATCTTATCCCACATCCACGTCTTTCTGGTTCGGCTTGAGACCGAGAATGGCCATTCCAGATAGGGAGTGGGAGACAGCGCCCAAGTCTTTTCTGGCGGCTATAGCGTCTTGGAACAGCGACCCTAAGGACCCCTTGTCCTCCTCTGTGAGAAAGGGAAGACTGCCGAAAGCCGCTTGAATGACGACTAGAAGTGTGAGCGCGGCGACCGCCGAAGACCCCATGTTTGTCCGGTCTCTAGCCTAAACTTCGGGTGTTTCGACGTTTGAACCACGACGCCTAATCCGCTAATTTCTCCTGTTTCCCTCGCCCTGACAACCGGCGAGCCAGCCAGCAACTCAAACTCGAACTACCGTACACGAGGAAACGTCACGCTGCCAGTGCGAAAAGTATTGACACTGTTGATGGTTTCGCCACGAGATTCCTGCACAAACAATAGCGAAAATTTTATGCTCGCAATTTGTGTGTGCAGTGCACGGCATGTGCCGCATACACTACACCACACCGTCCAGGTTGTTTTGACGTCGAGTTGAATTGAACGAAGGTT
The DNA here is from genome assembly GCA_030248115.1 of Linhomoeus sp. GSCO2_2. NCBI lineage: Eukaryota > Metazoa > Nematoda > Chromadorea > Monhysterida > Linhomoeidae > Linhomoeus > Linhomoeus sp. GSCO2_2. The sequence continues at coordinate 45,213 of JASAMZ010003369.1, forward strand.
GGAAAATTACAATGAATTGAATTGACGTTAACTAAATTGGACTGAATTAAATAAATTGAAAATAAAATTGAACTTAATTCAATTCATTTACTTAAATGTACTTAAATTAAAGTGAAATAGATTAAATTACATTCACTACTATCAACTTTTGGCTGGTTTGGCTAAAATAAATTAAATAAATTTGTGCTGAATTAGGTTTGATTAAATTAAGATAAATCGCGTTCCATCCAATTTGCACAGATGACACTGTTTCCTTTTGGAGGGGAGGGAGCCCCAAAGAACACACGAACAAGAGACAAACGCGCTCTTCCAGCAAACGACGGAAGTGAAACAGGTGAGAGAAGGAAGCGAGCACAACAACTGCGCCAAATGACGTATCACGTGAAGTAGTTAGAAAGCTCGACGGAATCAACGAGAATCCACCGCATCACTACGTGCTTTCCTCGCGACTGCTGCTGCTTACTTCGTCGACGTCTGAAGATTCGGAAGATTCTGTGGCGCAGAGACTCTTCAGCACAAATTCTTAGTCTTTTGGGCCAATCACGGTGAGTTTGGTTGGCCGCCGCTTGGACACTTCGCTGGTAGAAAGAAGAACCCCATATGTACGCCGCCGTGTTTGAATTCGCGTATGAAGCGGGAAGACACTATGTTCACATTTTGGTATGGCTCGGCTACTGTACTTCATGCCATTCACGCTGCTGATTGTACATAGTTCAAATTTTGGTATGGGTCGGTTACTGTACGCCATTGACATTCAACTCTGATTGCAGTTCGAAAATTGGTATGGTTCGGTTGTATGCCGGCAGATTAGAGTCATCCTATATACTAAGCGCCATAGAGTCTGTTTGTTTGTTTGTTTGTTTGTTTGTTTGTTTGTCAACACGATAACTCTCGACAGCCTCGACGGATCCTGGAGATCTATAGCTCAAAAGAACCGCCTCTGCCTGGAATAGTGCATCTCCTATTGTGGACCTTTGCCGATGTCTAAATTCCACAAAAATCACGAAAATATCGGCTGCACAGTACATTCTGGGCACTCAGGAGTGACTGCAAGTCACTATCGAGCTGATTTCGGGCTATTGCGTCACCATTCACTACAGAGTTGTCACTGTGGGACTCCGAGGTGTATTTGGAGGCACGGGAGCAGGTGCAATAGTAAATGTAGGCACTGGCAGGGGCACAGTGTCAAGTGACCTTAGATCTATCTGAAATGTCTTACTGGCTAAACTCAATTGTCAATGGGTTAACTCCAAGTGTCTATTGTGAATTGACAGGCACGGGAGCTGGTGCGATCCTAAACGTAGGCACTGGCAGGGGCATTGTGCCAAATGACTTGAGATCTATCTGAAATGTCCTACGGGCTAAGCCCAATTGCCGATGGGCTGACTGCAAGTGCCTATTGTGTATTGACAGGCATGGGAGCTGGTGCGATTCTAAACATAGGCACTGGCAAGGGCACAGTGTCAAATGACTTGAGAGCTATCTGAAATGTCCTACGGGCTAAACCCTATTGGCAACGGGCTAATTCCAAGTGCCTCTCGTGTATTGACAGGCACGGGAGCTGGTGAGACCCTAAACATAGGGACTGGCAGGGTCACAGTCAAATGGTTTGAGATCCAACTGCAGTGTCCTGCGGTGCATTGAATTCGACGATTCCGTTATCTCCTTCATGCTCTGCAGATTACCCATGAGCTATTGACCATAGAGATTCTCCTACGGGCTAAAGACTCTAGTCCTATATACTAAGCGGCATAGAGTCTGTGTGTGTGTGTGTGTGTCTGTCTGTCTGTTTGTCCGGCCATTTTCTCTTGACACAGTTGACGGATCCTGGAGATCTATGGCTTAAACTGACCGCCGTGGGCTGGAAGGAATCCCCTCCTATTTTAAAACTTTTGCAAATTACTAAATTCCACAAAATTCACGAAAATATCGACTGCACAGTACATTCTGAGCACGAAAGAGTGCCTACTGGTCATTTTCGTGCAAATTTCGCACTGTCGTGTCACCATTCACTCCAGAGCTGTCGCTGTGACACTCCTACAAGTATTTGAAGGCACGGGAATAGGTGCAAAGGTTAATGCAGGCACTGGCAGGGGCACAGTGTCAGAAGACATTAGCTCTATCTGAAATCTGCTAAGGGCTAAACACAAGCATCCATGTGTTAGCTTCAGTGTATTCAGAGGCACGGGGACAGGTTCGATGATAAATGCAGGCACTGGCAAGGGTGCAGTGTCAAGAGACTTTTGATCTATCTGAATCCTCTTATGGGCTAAACACAAACACCTATATGCAAAGTTCAGTGTAATCAAAGGCACGGGAGTGGGCGCAATGGTAAATGCAGGCACTGGCAGGGGCACAGTGTCAGAAGACATTAGATCTATCTGAAACTCCTATGGGCCAAATGCAAGCTTCCATGTGTTAGCTTCAGTGTATTCTGAGGCATGGGAGCTGGTGCAACCCTAAAAGCAGGCACTGATAGAGGTGCAACATCAAATGACTTTAGATCTGTCAGATTCTGCTATGGGCTGTTGTGAGCATTGGCCGTGAACCATAGGCCAATACATTGTGTGAGCAGTGGCTGATTTCCATGGGTCGATACAAATGGCTCTGTTTCCGTAGGTGTTCAGCTATAGATATACTGTATCACCTATGGGCTAAAGGCACTAGTCCTATATACTAAGCGGCATAGAGTCTGTTTGTTTGTTTGTTTGTTTGTTTGTCCGGTGATTTTCTCGCGACTCAGGCGACGGATCCGGGAGATCTATAGCTTAAACTGACCGTCATGGACTGGAAGGATGCCATTTTGGGGTCTCGACTTTGGTCAAAGTCTAAATTCCATAAAATTTCAACAATTTCAATTGTGAGGTGCACACTTCTGCTAAACCATGCTGATTCAAACGGCGGCCACAGCGGCTATGACGCGCGCACTGCATGCCAACACGCAAAACATCAACTTTAAATCGTTGTGAGGGACATTTGCAGTGTCACCACTCACCAAAGAGTTGTCGTTGTGAGACTCCAAAGTGCATTCGCAGGCACTCCATGCACTGGCAAGGCCACAATGTCAAACTATTCTGGATCTATTTCGAATGGCTTGAGATCTATTTGAAATGTCCAATTGGCTAAACCCAAACGTCTACAGGCTAACCTCAGGTGTCAATTGTGTATTTACAGGCATGGGAGCTGGTGCAATCCTCAACGTAGGCACTGGCAGGGTCACAGGTTGAATGACTTGGCATCTATCTGAAATGTCCTATGGACTAAACCCAATTGTCTACTGGCTAAGCCGACGTGTCGATTGTGTATTTGCAGGCACAGGAATTGGTGTGATCCTAAATGTAGACCCTGGCAGGGGCACAGTGTCAAATGACTTGAGATCTAAGTTTAATGTCCTGCACTGCACTGAATTTGATGATTGTATTGTATCCTTCATGTTCTGCAGATTGCTCATGTGCTATTGACCATAGACATTCTCCTACGGGCTTAAGGCTCTAGTCCTTTATACTAAGCGGCAAGAGTCTGTCCGTCTGTTTGTTTGTTCGTTTGTCTGTAAACGCTCTAGCGCTCGCTACAGTTGGCGGATCGCGATGATCTATGGCTTAAACTGACGGTCATAGCATGTAGTTTTGCATGAAGGTTTGTGGACTTTGGTCAATGTCTAAATTCCAAAATATTTCGAAAATATCGACTGCGCCAGTACATTCTGATCACAGAAGGCACCACACAATGCGATTGACGTTTGATCTCGCGCCTAAAGTGCTTAACAGTGTCACCATTCACTACAGAGGTGTCGTTGCGAGGCTCCACAGTGTATTCGCAGGCACTGCGTGCACTGGCAGGGGCGCAGCATCAAAGTGCTTTGGATCTATGTCAAATGTCTTTAGATCTATCTGAAATCTCCTACAGGATAAACCCAAATGTCTATGGGCTATACCCAAGCGTCTATTGCATGTTTACAGGCGCGGGAGCTGGCGAGAGCATAAATGCAGGCACTGGCAGGGGCACAGTGTCAAATGGCTTGAGATCTGTCTGAAATTCCCTATTGGCTAAACCAAAATGTCTACGGGCTAAACCCAAGAGTCTACTGTGTATTTACAGGCACATGAGCTGGTGCGATTCTGAACATAGGCACTGGCAGGGGCACAGGGTCGAATGGTTTCAGATCTATCTGAAATGTCCTGTGGGCTAAAGCCAATTGTCTACGGGCTAAACCCAAGCATCTATTGGGTATTTACAGCCACAGGAGCTGGCAATATCCTAAACACAGGCACTGACAATGGCACGGGGTCTAACGACTTGAAATCTAACTGTACTGTCCTGCAGTACACTGAATTCAGTGATTGAGTTATCTCCTTCATGCTCTGCAGATTACCCATATGCTATTGACCATAGAGATTCTCCTGCGGGCTAAAGGCTCTAGTCCTATATACTAAGCGGCAAAACTGTGTCCGTGTGTCTGTTTGTTTGTTTGTTTGTTATCGTGATATCTCTAGCCACAGTTGACGGATCGTGATGATCTATGGCTTAAACTGACCGTCATAATATGTAGTTGTGCATGAAGGTTTGTTTACTTAAGTCGATGTCTAAATTCCAAAATATTTCGAAAATATCGACTGCGCCAGTACATTCTGAGCACAGAAGGCACCACGCGCTGTGAATGGCATTTGATTTCGTCCCAAAAGCGCTTTACAGTGTCACTATTCATGACAGAGTTGTCGTTGTGGGACTCCAAAGTGTATTCGCAGGCACTGCGTGCACTGGCAGGGGCGCAGCATCAAACTGCTTTGGAGCAATGTCAATTGTCTTTAGATCTAACTGAATTCTCCTATGGACTAAACCCAAATGTCTACGTGCTAAACCCAAGAGTCTACTGTGTATTTACAGGCACAGGAACTGGTTAGAGCCAATTGTAGGCACTGGCAGGGGCACAGTGTCAAATGGCTTGAAATCTATCTGTAATGTCCTATTGGCTATACCCAAATGTCTACGGGCTAAACCCAAGTGTCTATTGTGTATTTGCAGGCACGGGAGCTGGTGCAAGCCTAATTGTAGGCACTGGCAGGAGCACAGTGTCAAATGGCTTGAACTCTATGTGCAATGTCCTATTTGCTATACCCAAATGTCTACGGGCTAAACCCAAGTGTCTACTGTGTATTTGCAGGCATGGGAGCCAGTGCGATCCTAAATGCAGGCACTGGCAGGGGCACAGGGTCGAATGACTTGAGACATAACTGTAATGTTCTGCAGTGTGCTGAATTCAATGATTGCGTTATCTCCTTCATGCTCTGCAGATTACCCATGGGCTATTAACCATAGAGATTCTCCTACGGGCTAAAGGCTCTAGTCCTATATACTAAGCGGCTAACGGTGTCTGTTTGTGAGTGACTCTGTCTCCTCACCTTAACGCTCTAGCGCTCGCTACAGTTGACGGATCGCGATGATCTATAGCTTAAACTGACCGTCCTCACACGTACTTTTGCATCTTTAGTTTTAGAACTTTAGCAAATGTCTAAAAATGAAATTACACAAAAACCAAATTTCCATCTGTTTGTTTGTTTGTTTGTTTGTCTGTGAACGCTCTAGCGCTCACTACAGTTGACGGATCGCAGTGATCCATAGCTTAAACTGACCGCCAGAACACGTAGATTTGCATCTTTGCTTTTAGAACTTTGACCGATGCTTTAATTCCAAAACATTGCGCAAACATCGACTGCACCAGCACATTCTGAGCACATGGATCACTGTGCACTGTGACTGATGCCTGTTTTCATGCCAAAATCACTTTACAGTGTAACTACTCACTAAAGAGTTGTCGTTGTGAGACTCCAAAGTGTATTCGCAGGCACTGCTTGCACTGGCAAGCGCACGGCATCAAACGATTTTGGATCTACATCAAATGACTTTAGATCTATCTGAAATCTCCTAAGGGTAAACCCAATGCGGGCTACACTCCAATGTCTATGGGCTAAACCCAAACATCTATTATGTATTTACAGGCACGGGAGCTGGCATGTGCCTAAATGTAGGCACTGGTAGAGTAACAGGGTCGAATGACTTGAGATCTATCCGAAATGTCCTCCAGGCTAAACCCAAATGTCTACAGGCTAAAGCCAAGCATCTACTGTGTATTTCCAGACATAAGAGCTGGTGCAAACCTAAATGTTGGCACTGGCAGGGGTACAGGGTCGAATGACTTGAGATCTATCTGAAATGGTCATGGGTTAAACTCAATTGTCTATGGGCTGAACCCAAGTGTCTATTGTGTATTTACAGTCATGGGAGCTGGTGTGATCCTAAATGCAGGCACTGGCAGGGGCACAGGGTCGAATGACTTGAGATCTAAGTGTTATGTCCTACGGTGCGCTGAATTCGATGATTGTGTTATCTCCTTCATGCACTGCTGATTTTCCATTGGCTATTGACCATAGAGATTCTCCTATGGGCTAAAGGCTCTAGTCCATATTACTAAGCGGCCTAAGTCTGTCCGTCTGTTTGTCAGTCTGTAAACGCCCTAGCTCTAGACACAGTTGTCGGTTCGCGATGATCTATAGCTTAAACTGACCGTCAGAGTACGCGGTTTTGCATCTTATGTCTTTAGATCTATCTGAATTCTCCTACGGGCTAAACCCAAATGTCTATGGGCTAAACCCAACTATTTATTGTGTGTTTACTGGCACGGGAGCTGGCGCGAGCATAAATGCAGGTACTGGCAGGGGCAGAGTGTCAAATGGCTTTAGAACTATCGTAAATGTCCAGTTGGCTAAGTCCAAATGTCTACAGGCTAAACCCCAGTGTCTTGCATATTTGCACGCACAGGAGCTGGCACGATCCTAAACGTAGGCACTGGCAGGGGCACAGGGTCGAATCTCCTATGGGCTAAACCCAAATGTCTTCGGGCTAAAGTCAAGTGTCTATCGTGGGTTTACAGGCACAGGAGCTGGTGCGAGTGCAAATGTAGGCACTGGCAGGGGCACAGTGTCAAATGGCTTGAGATCTGTCTGAAATGCCCTATTGGCTAAACATAAATGTCTGTGGGCTAAACACAAGAGTCTACTGTGTATTTACAGGCACATGAGCTGGCACGATCCTAAACGTAGGCACTGGCAGGGGCACAGGGTCGAATCTCCTATGGGCTAAACCCAAATGCCTATGGGCTAAACCCAACTATCTATTGTGTGTTTACAGGCACGGGAGCTTGCACGATCCTAAACGTAGGCACTGGCTGGGGCACAGGGTCGAATGGCGTGAGATCTTTCTGAAATGTCCTATGGGCTAAACCCAATTGTCTACTGGCTAAACCCAACCATCTATTGTGTATTTACAGGCACAGGAGCTGGCGAGATCCTAAACATAGGCACTGACAATGGCACAGGGTCCAACGAATTGAGATCTAACTGTACTGTCCTGCAGTGCACTGAATTCGAGGATTGCATTATCTACTTCATGCTCTGCAGATTACCCTTATGCTATTGACCATAGAGATTCTCCTATGGGCTAAACACCAGCTAGTCCTTTATACTAAGCGGCAAGAGTCTGTCTGTGTGTTTGTCTGTGAACTCTCTAGCGCTCGCTACAGCTGACGGATCGCGATGATCTATAGCTTAAACTGACCGTCATAACACGCGGTTTTGCATCTTTGCTTTTAGAACTTTGGCCAATGACTAAATTCCACAATATTTAGCAAATATCGGCTGCTCCAGTACATTCCAAGCACAGAAGGCACCAACCGCTGTGACTGACGTTTGATTTCGTGCCAAAAGCACTTTACAGTGTCACCATTCACTAAAGAGTTGTCGTTGTGAGACTCCAAAGTGTATTCGCAGGCACTGCGTGCTCTGGCAGGGGCGCAGCTTCAAACTGCTTTGGATCAATGTCAAATATCTTTAGATCTATCCGAAATGTCCTCCAGGCTAAACCCAAATGTCTACAGGCTAAAGCCAAGCATCTACTGTGTATTTCCAGACATAAGAGCTGGTGCAAACCTAAATGTTGGCACTGGCAGGGGTACAGGGTCGAATGACTTGAGATCTATCTGAAATGGTCATGGGTTAAACTCAATTGTCTATGGGCTGAACCCAAGTGTCTATTGTGTATTTACAGTCATGGGAGCTGGTGTGATCCTAAATGCAGGCACTGGCAGGGGCACAGGGTCGAATGACTTGAGATCTAAGTGTTATGCCCTACGGTGCGCTGAATTCGATGATTGTGCTATCTCCTTCATGCACTGCTGATTTTCCATTGGCTATTGACCATAGAGATTCTCCTATGGGCTAAAGGCTCTAGTCCATATTACTAAGCGGCCTAAGTCTGTCCGTCTGTTTGTCAGTCTGTAAACGCCCTAGCTCTAGACACAGTTGTCGGTTCGCGATGATCTATAGCTTAAACTGACCGTCAGAGTACGCGGTTTTGCATCTTATGTCTTTAGATCTATCTGAATTCTCCTACGGGCTAAACCCAAATGTCTATGGGCTAAACCCAACTATTTATTGTGTGTTTACTGGCACGGGAGCTGGCGCGAGCATAAATGCAGGTACTGGCAGGGGCAGAGTGTCAAATGGCTTTAGAACTATCGTAAATGTCCAGTTGGCTAAGTCCAAATGTCTACAGGCTAAACCCCAGTGTCTTGCATATTTGCACGCACAGGAGCTGGCACGATCCTAAACGTAGGCACTGGCAGGGGCACAGGGTCGAATCTCCTATGGGCTAAACCCAAATGTCTTCGGGCTAAAGTCAAGTGTCTATCGTGGGTTTACAGGCACAGGAGCTGGTGCGAGTGCAAATGTAGGCACTGGCAGGGGCACAGTGTCAAATGGCTTGAGATCTGTCTGAAATGCCCTATTGGCTAAACATAAATGTCTGTGGGCTAAACACAAGAGTCTACTGTGTATTTACAGGCACATGAGCTGGCACGATCCTAAACGTAGGCACTGGCAGGGGCACAGGGTCGAATCTCCTATGGGCTAAACCCAAATGCCTATGGGCTAAACCCAACTATCTATTGTGTGTTTACAGGCACGGGAGCTTGCACGATCCTAAACGTAGGCACTGGCTGGGGCACAGGGTCGAATGGCGTGAGATCTTTCTGAAATGTCCTATGGGCTAAACCCAATTGTCTACTGGCTAAACCCAACCATCTATTGTGTATTTACAGGCACAGGAGCTGGCGAGATCCTAAACATAGGCACTGACAATGGCACAGGGTCCAACGAATTGAGATCTAACTGTACTGTCCTGCAGTGCACTGAATTCGAGGATTGCATTATCTACTTCATGCTCTGCAGATTACCCTTATGCTATTGACCATAGAGATTCTCCTATGGGCTAAACACCAGCTAGTCCTTTATACTAAGCGGCAAGAGTCTGTCCGTGTGTTTGTCTGTGAACTCTCTAGCGCTCGCTACAGCTGACGGATCGCGATGATCTATAGCTTAAACTGACCGTCATAACACGCGGTTTTGCATCTTTGCTTTTAGAACTTTGGCCAATGACTAAATTCCACAATATTTAGCAAATATCGGCTGCTCCAGTACATTCCAAGCACAGAAGGCACCAACCGCTGTGACTGACGTTTGATTTCGTGCCAAAAGCACTTTACAGTGTCACCATTCACTAAAGAGTTGTCGTTGTGAGACTCCAAAGTGTATTCGCAGGCACTGCGTGCTCTGGCAGGGGCGCAGCTTCAAACTGCTTTGGATCAATGTCAAATATCTTTAGATCTATCTGAAATCTCCTATGGGCTAAATCCAAATGTCTAAGGGCTAAACCCAAGCATCTACTGTGTATTTGCAGACACAGGTGCTGGTGCGAGGCTAAATGCAGGCACTGACAGGGGCACAGTGTCAAATGGCTTGAGACCTGTCTAAAATGTCCTACGGGCTAAACCCAATAGTCTATGGGCTAAACCCAAGTGTCAATTGTGTATTTACAGGCAAGGGTGCTGGTGTGGTCCTAAATACAGGCCCTGGCAGGGTCACAGTGTCAAATGACTTGAGATCTAACTGTATGACCACAGAGATTCTCCTACGGGCTAAAGGCTCTAGTCCATATTACTAAGCGGCAAAGGTCTGTCCGTTTGTTTGTTTGTCTGTGAGCGCGATATCTCTAGCTACAGTTGACGGATCGCGATGATCTATGGCTTAAACTGACCGTCTTAGCCTGTAGTTTTGCATGAAGGTTTGTGGACATTGGTCGATGTCTAAATTCCAAAATATTTCGAAAATATCGACTGCGCCAGTACATTCTGAGCACAGAAGGCACAGAGAGCTGTGATTCACGTCTGATTTTGCGCCGCTTTTGCAGTATTGCATCACCCCGTTTCGACTATCGATCGATTATCGATCCCGCGCGAGCGCGCTTCCGTCATGCATCACGCTTCCGGCATCGCGCTTCCGCTATCAGTCGCGTACCATCAAACGCTGTACAGCTCAGTGGCGGCGGAGCGCGCGGTGACGCGAACAGCGTACACCCTGACGTGTCATCATTCCTTGCGAAACCATTTGAAAGTAGCGCTGCAAAAGAGGATAATTTGAGTGTGGAATGCGAATCCGAAGTTTTGCTGGTCTGCTGTTATTATTCGCCCTTCTCATCATGGGAAGGAAGAAAGGAGAGCGCCACAAGCGAGAGTCGATTCGTCTGCTCACAAGGCAAGCTCGCAGTAGAGAAACTCCGGTACAAACAGCTCAGCGCCATGAGTTGGATGCGGCGCGACAGTCTGCGTCGCGAGCTGCTGAAAGCCCAACTCGCAGAAGTAAGCGGTTGCAACTGCAAGCAGAGCGCCAATCGTCCTCGCGATCGGTTGAGACTGCTGAAGAGACTACTGATAGGGTGCGACGTCAAGCAGAGCGCCAATCTTCTTCGCGAGCGGCGGAAACTACTGAACAGACTGCTGAGCGACTGCGACGACAAGCGGCGCGCCAGTCGGCGTCTCGCGCGGACCCCGAGCATATGACTGGGCGACGGAAGAGGGACTCGAATCGAAAGGCGGCTTCCCGAGCGGTCGAGTCAAAGGAAGTCAACCTCAAACGACGACAGTCGGACGCAGAGCGCACTGAGAAACGCCGCAAAAAGCGGAAGAGAGGAGCGTGCGGTATGAAAGGTGTTTCATTTGCATAGATTTTCCTGCTATTCAGCTATTAAGCTGCCTATTCAGGTTTGACTCCATACAACGAGAGCGAATTCGACGATGCCGACAATTTGAGTGGCATGGAGCTGTCTTGCTCCCACTGCGACGGCCAATTCTATGCCGACGAGAGACTGACCTCATCTACAAAGAAAGTCCCCAAATTTGGACGAAAGTGCTGCTTTGAAGGGAGCGTCAAACTGGACCCTCTTCCCTCCCCTCCAGAGCCCCTCTTGGACTTCATGACAAAAGACGCCGACTTCAAGTAAGTAGAAATGCTTGGATCTGTCTCGTGTGTGGAGATGGGGTAACTGGAAACGGTGACCGTTGCAGGCGCAAGGCCCTTCTCTACAACAACGCCTTCGCGTTTACCTCGACAGGCGCCAAGATCAACGAAGGACTGCAGCAGGGTTCAGGGCCACCCACATATCGGCTGCGTGGAGAGTTGGTGCACGAGTAAGTACATATATACTGTCGTTATTGCAAGCATGGGTTTCAGAGTGCTCAAGAGCTACTCCTGTTTAGAATTGGGGCCCTAATGCCAAAGGACAAGAAACCTGAAACATACGCTCAAATTTATCTGCTTGAGCCTGCACAGCAGCTCAAACTAAGAACAGGCGAAACATCTGGGACACAATTGAAGCAGTCCACAGTGGAATCTATACAGAAGACCCTTTTGAAAATCAACCCATACGCCTCAGTGTTGCAGCACGCCTCTGGGACGCTGAAGGAGCAGGAGGGCAAAACATGCGATCTACAGGTTTACATATAGTGGAAACCTCGGAGGAACCTGTTTTCATTATCTACTGACAACCGCAGTCGCTTCAGGTGCGGATATTTGGTGGCGTGATGGACAAGCAGCACCGGACCTACAATAAACCGACTTGCGACGAAGTTGCTGCCGTTGTGGTTGACGGCAGCGTGACTGGAGACCAGCACTGCGTTGCTATGGTCACTAAAGGAGGTAGAATGATAGGTTCCACTGGATTCTGCGTACTTACCAGCGTTCAAATGAGATGGCCATTACTCAGGGTCGCTGAAGCGCGTGTCAGAGTTATCGTCCGCCCTTGAGACGCTTCGCTTCCCACTGTTGTACCCGTATGGCACAACTGGCTACACGCCATTGTTGCGAAAGAAGGAGAAAGGACAGAAGGATGCGAAGGTTTGTTTTGTGAACGCGTAATGATGGGCTGTTGATCGATGTAGGTACATTTGCTCACCGTCAACAGCTCTGCTCGGCACCTCTTCAGATGACGCTGGCCGAATATCTGCACTACAGAATGCAGATTCGTCCCTCCACTGGCGCATTGATGCCGCACAGCGGCGGCAGGCTGTTTTGCGCGTGGGCAGTCATGCAAGCGGCCAGACTGGAGAAGGACAGGCTCGATTATTATTATCGCAACATTGACACTCCTGCTGTATAGGAATCGCCGACGCCGTGGCCCACGGCTTCACTGAAGCTGAGCAAGTGGGACGGCGAGTCATTCTCAGCAGCTCTTTCGTAGGAGGGCCAAGGTTTTACCAGCAGAAATTTATGGTAAGCAGGGTTTGCCGCGAGACTGCGTTAGCACTATTGCATGTCTTCTCACATCTCCTTCACGCTCTTTGGTTAACTGTGCTGTCACATTGTTGTCACCATTGCCAACTCATTCATGTTGGTGTACGTTTAGGACGCCATGGCCGGCGTGAGAGTGCATGGCCGTCCGTCTCTCTTCATAACGATGACGACGAATCCGAACTGGAAACAAATCCACGATATAGTCGACCCACTCGGACAGAAGCCTGAGGACAGACCGGACGTTTGCGTCCGCATTTTCCGCAGAAAATTGGTGTGTACCTTCATAAATACATACCGTATAGGAATTAAGCCAATCCAGCAGGGTTGTGCGAACTACTGCTATTTTAGAAGCAGTTGCACGACATGGTGTACAAAACCGGCCACTTTGGCCCAGTCCTGGCCTACATGGGCGTCATTGAGAGTCAAAAGAGAGGCCTTTTGCACGCCACCTGATCTACACTCTCGAAGCGCCCTACCACCCAGACTCACCAAACAAAGTCGACAGAATTGTGCAGGCATTCCTGCCTGACCCTGAGACGGTGAGACGGACACCAACGCTCCTTGCGTTTCATAGACTATTTCTGCTTACAAACGAGTTTCAGGAACCAAAACTGTTTGAACTGGTAACGCGCCATATGTTGCACGGCATGTGCGGAAGAGGAACCAACGCGCAGTGTATGAGTGACAACAAATGCACGAAACACTTCCCCAAGAACTTCTGTGAAGAGACCGCCCTGTCAGAGACGGGCGGCTCGCCAATCTACAGACGTCCAGACGATGGGCGCTTCACCAAAGTGAAGCAACGGGGCGTTGAGTACAGCTTTGACAATCGCCGAGTTGTGCCATACAACCCTGAGCTATTGGCCACCTTCAAGTGCCACATCAACGTGGAGATAGTAGGCAGCGCCAACGCCCCCAAATATCTCTACATGTACATCTGCAAGGGGCCCGATCGAGTGTTGTTCTCGATCACCAGACTGCCCACGCCCACTGAATTGGCCGAAAGTGACGCCCAGCCTACTGCGGAAGAAGACGAAATCTCGGTGTGGAGTCCATTGCCAATTTCTGTAATGTGTGTAGTAGGTACCTACCACTTACCGCTTGGGATGAGTCGGCGCTGTTCCAGACCTACTTGGACGCGCGGTACATCTCGCCGCCAGAGGCTTGTGACCGCATGTTTGGAAACGACCTCGCGTGGACCTACCCACCTGTCCTTCCACTGGCCGTCCACACGCACGGCAATCAGCAGATTCTGATTAAGGTTGAGTAAATTTAAGAACGCTTACTGTAACAACAACATTTGCACATTTTGTATTTACTTCAGGAAGGGCAGAAGCTCGAGGAGGTGGACGTGAAGCAGACCACGCTTACTGCGTGGTTCGACCTGAACAAAGTCAATGCCGAAGCGCGTCAACTGAGATACACAGAGATTCCGGAAAACTTCACCTACAATGGTGGGAAGTGGCGACCGCGGAAGAGAGGATTGGGCGACGCCGACAGGCCCCCAATGATCGGCCGAATGTACAGCGCCGCGCCCACCGACGTCGAGCGCTTCTACTTGCGTCTGTTGCTGACGGAGCAGCGCGGCGCTACCAGCTATGAGGATCTCTGCACTGGTACTTATGAGTCATTACACTAAACGATTCGTGACATGTAAACCTATCAATAGGAATTGTGCTTCCAAGTCTTGTGGCATTTGCCTCCCAGCTGCTATTGTTTGGATACATTCATTTCTGCTGTAACCATCAACGCATTTTCAGTGGATGGGGAGCAGTGCGACACGTTTCGCGACGCCTGTGTCAAGTTGGGCCTGGCAATAGACGACCGTGAGCACGCCAAGTGCCTCAGAGAGTCAGCCGACATTCGCTCCGGCAGGCAACTGCGCCGCCTATTCGTCAGCCTTTTGATTTCCTGCGAACCTGCCGAACCCGGCCTGTTGTTCGACCAATTCAAGAAGGTACCTCCTCAAACAGCGGCACAGCCACACACACACACAACTATACGCATGCCATTTACAGGATCTGACAGACGACATCAAGTTCGCTGAGCACCGTCGCAGTGGAAGAACCATGGCTGAAGAAGCGGCGACTGATCAGGCGTTGCGCCACATGTCACGACTTCTGGCGTTCCACGGTCGCTCTCTGGACCAGTACAAGGGCATGCATGAGCCGCCTGAAGCAAACGCGGGCGCCGCGCTTCTTGAGACAGAGACGTAGGCACTTGATCGACGCAGTTAGAAAGCAGATCCACTTTTACTGCCACCAGCATTTACGTTGTGTAGGATCCCCGACGTCGACTTCAACGAGCTTCAAGAGCGACGACGACAACTCACTGAGGAGCAAGAGCAGCTGCTGAAGACAATTTTGGATTCTGTCTTGACCGACCAGGGTGGCATTTTCTTCGTCGACGCGCCTGGCGGCTACGGTACTGAATACTTACATACACGCGTCACTTCAAAAGCGGCTGACAAAACGTTGAA
>JASAMZ010003370.1:0-17810 GCA_030248115.1 Linhomoeus sp. GSCO2_2
TTCGACATCGACTATACAAATTTTACGGGTTCGTCATAATGTCATACTGTATTGGTTCCAACCTTTGGGCATCCATATCTCAAGAACCAAACAACCTAGAAAGATGAAATGTTTTACACATTTGTTCACCCTATGGCGCACTTTGGTGGTCAACTTCGATTGGCGGCCCACCATGCACCACTAGAGCTCGGCCGTCTTGAGCCGAGCCCCGAACCCGAACCGGAAGTAACGTTTGGGACCATGTAACTTTTTTCTTACGCAACCTAGAAAGATGAAACGTTTTACACATTTGTTCACCCTATGGTGCACTTTGGTGGTCAACTTCGATTGGCGGCCCACCATGCACCACTAGAGCTCGGCCGTCTTGAGCCGAGCCCCGAACCCGAACCGGAAGTAACGTTTGTTACCATGTAACTTTTTTCTTGCGCAACCTAGAAAGATGAAACGTTTTACACATTTGTTCACCCTATGGTGCACTTTGGTGGTCAACTTCGATTGGCGGCCCACCATGCACCACTAGAGCTCGGCCGTCTTGAGCCGAGCCCCGAACCGGAACCGGAAGTAACGTTTGGGACCATGTAACTTTTTTCTTACGCAACCTAGAAAGATGAAACGTTTTACACATTTGTTCACCCTATGGTGCACTTTGGTGGTCAACTTCGATTGGCGGCCCACCATGCACCACTAGAGCTCGGCCGTCTTGAGCCGAGCCCCGAACCGGAACAGGAAGTAACGTTTGGGACCATGTAACTTTTTTCTTACGCAACCTAGAAAGATGAAACGTTTTACACATTTGTTCACCCTATGGTGCACTTTGGTGGTGAACTTCGATTGGCGGCCCAGCATGCACCACTAGAGCTCGGCCGTCTTGAGCGGGACTTAGCCAAAATTTCGGCCATTTTTTTGATCGGGCCCCACGGCCGCAACACTTAACCGATCCCGTTGATTTTTTAACATAAAAAATCCGATTAGTAGGCGGTTGTAACGAGCCATCAACCGCTCTCCTACCTACTACCGTTCCCGAGAACGAGGCCGAAAACCTTGCGATCAGTACAAGATCGGTTAATTTTTCGACAGTTTTCATTTAATATCTCGGGAACCACTAAACCGGTCCGGCTGAAATTTTAGCACAATACTTCTTGTTACTATGAACATCTATGCTGAAAATTTCAGCCCGATTGGTTAAGTCTTCCTATATGACGTAGTACTAACCCGTAGTCCCCGGGGGGCGCACTGGCCCCCGGCCGAACAAATTGGGTTGAGCGCTGACGCGCTCAACCCGATTCACCCCGCCCCCCCCCCCCCGCCTGTGGGACAAGGAACGCGCCGCGATCTTTTCGTGGCTGTAACTTTCGCTACACTGAACCGATTTTCACCAAATTTGGAATTTAATCTATTTATGATAAAGTCCTTTAGTGTGCCAAATTTCATCTACTTCCGTTTAGTACAGCCCGAGAAACAAGCATCGTGACGATGGGAAAAGGTGCGCGCGGCCTGGATGGAACATATGAGACGTTCTCCCGGAAAGTGTAGCAAACGTGGGGGGTCAGCGTTCGGAACGGCCACTAGTTCGGCCGGATAGGCAGTTCAGTTTGTATGTCAACGCAAGGTCAACTCCCCCTCCAGCAAAAGCTGTGGCCAATTTTGAAAACCCTACGTTTTTCGCGCGCGCGCAAAAATTGATCTTTGTCGGCAAATAACTCACGATGGTAAGCGTTCTGAAATGTGAAACTTTACAGCTTTAGGCTTGGTATGACCCTCTACACGCTGTAAAAAATTTGCTTCTACAGGGTGGTTCTGGCGGCTGCAGCGAAAGGGCGAAAATTTTCAACTTTGGAGGCTTGGCGCAAGCGTCGGGAAAATCGGATCGATCTGAAACCTATTCTAGGTTGTAGAGCGATCAATTCTGCGTCGAATAAGCAAATAAAAAGTGCGTCCCCCATATAGCGAAATTTTGAGAAAATTGCAAATTTCGGAAATTGGCGCATAAATTTTTCCAGCTTATCCTCAATAACTCGATAACGGAACGCGGATTCAATGTTCGGTTGCCGCCAATTTATGCGCGCTAACATTCCTCCTAGTTAGTGTCTGTACAACGCGCTTCGAATTCTGCACGGATTTCCAGAAATTTCCACATTTCCGCGAATTTGTGGAAAATCGCACATTTGAATGAGTGCTGCACGCTAATCCAAAAGCACGCGGTCATTTCGACCAGCCTCGTTAGTTCACCTCGATAGGGCCCATCTTTTACAGGCAACAGCTTCCGGCCAATCGACGCCGTTTGCGCTCGGCTAATGTGAGCCATCGGACTTTGCCACTGAAATCGTCCCCAAACTTTAGCCATCGGTGGAAACCCCGATGGCTCACATTAGCCAGGCGCGAACGGCGTCGATTGGCCGGAAGCTGTTGCCTGTAAAAGATGGGCCCTATCGAGGTGAACTAACGAGGCTGGTCGAAATGACCGCGTGCTTTTGGATTAGTGCGCAGCACTCATTCAAATGTGCGATTTTCCACAAATTCGGGGAAATCTGGAAATTTCTGGAAATCCGTGCAGAATTCGAAGCGCGTTGTACAGACATTAATTAGGAGGAATGTTAGCGCGCATAAATTGGCGGCAACCGAACATTGAATCCGCGTTCCGTTATCGAGTTATTGAGGATAAGCTGGAAAAATTTATGCGCCAATTTCCGAAATTTGCAATTTTCTCGAAATTTTGCTATATGGGGGACGCACTTTTTATTTGCTTATTCGACGCAGAATTGATTGCTCTACAACCTAGAATAGGTTTCAGATCGATCCGCTTTTCCCGACGCTTGCGCCAAGCCGCCAAAGTTGAAAATTTTCGCCCTTTCGCTGCAGCCGCCAGAACCATCCTGTAGAAGCAAATTTTTTACAGCGTGTAGAGGGTCATACCAAGCCTAAAGCTGTAAAGTTTCACATTTCAGAACGCTTACCATCGTGAGTTATTTGCCGTCAAAGATCAATTTTTGCGCGCGCGCGAAAAACGTAGGGTTTTCAAAATTGGCCACAACTTTTGCTGGAGGGGGAGTTGACCCGCCCGATCGCTTTGACATACAAACTAAACTGCCTATCCAGCCGAACTAGTGGCCGTTCCGAACGCTGACCCCCCTGGCCACGTTTGCTACACTTTCCGGGAGAACGTCTCATATATTATGGCTTGGCGCTGCCGCGCCAACCATGATAGCGATCGCACCTGGACGACCAGCCCGGCTCCTCCGTCTTGTAGAATCCAGATGCCGGCGGCCGGCCGCTGTCTCTGCTGCTCCTCCTCCTCCATTTCTTCCACTTCGCCGTCCCCTTCTGCTCTCTGCGGCTGGCCTGCCTGCTGCAGGCGGAACTCGGCCTCCGCCACGAGCTCCTGAACACGCCTTAGCTTCTCCGCGATCTCGGGGTGGCTCTTCTCCAGCCCCTGTGCGTAGGTTAGGCAGTTTGAGACCATTACGAGGTTATTGAAAGCATTCCCACCCAATACTTCGAACTCAACGATCCGAGATTATTGCCTTGATTTCAAGGCTTGTGGCGCGCGGCCTCTCTGTGCGACTCTGCAGGGGGCTGCTGGGACGTCATCGCCGCTGAAACAAGCTGTGTGTGTAAAAAGTTCAACCTATACTTTGTGTCTGTCAAATCTTGGTGAACAGTATAGTGAACTTTGTACACATCGTTAGCCGCATCTGGAGAAGGTGTCTTGAGAATGTGTACCTTAATGCAAAGTGCAGCTATCCCCACGATACGGTTGTCTGTACAGCTGATCTGAAGCTCAGTGATATCGCCGCGTTCGCTATATGTTATCGGCATGATACGACGCCGTTTATCTGATGTTTCCTACCTGTGTGAAAACGTCACATCCAACAAAAAAACTTGCCAAAAGTTTGGCGGGGCGAATTCCTGTGTTCAGCGTACGCATTTCTGTTTTCGCATGCACATTCATCAATAAACAGCCGTTCTGGCCATCAGGAGAAAATCTCGATTTTGTCATTTTTTTCATTTTAATTCTAAATATCTCGAAATTGGAATATATTAAAACTGTAAAACTATGTCACAAATTCCTATTGGCATACGGCCTTACCATTTCTGCATTCAAATTCGTAAAGAAAGAACGTTCTATTTTGTTGATTTGTGGAATTCTGAAAAATAATCACGTATTTCTATTAAATTCAATGTTTGAAAAAATTTCTTTTGCGTTTCAAATTATCCGCAGTCTATACTCTTTCCATTTCTGAAGAAATTTCGCCGCTATATCATCAGGTGAAAAAGTCGATTTTCGACATTTCCATATTTTGATTGAAAATATCTCGAAATTGCAATTTTTAAAAACTGCAAAACTATGTCACAAATCCTTATTGGCATACGAACTTTCCATTTCTGCATTCACATTCGTCAATAAATATCGTTGTATTTTAGTCAATTTATGCAATTTTGACAATTAATTGCGTATTTCTATTAAATTCCACATTTGCACAAAATTTCTTTTGTGTTACAAATTATCCGCGGTCCATGCTCCTTCCATTTCTGAAGAAATTTCGCGGCTAGCGCATCAGACGACAAAGTCGATTTTTGACATTTTCGAATTTTAATTGCGAATATCTCGAAAATGCGAAATTAGCAACAGAAACGGACATCGGATCCGTACTCAGCGACATCGACCCTACTTGACCACATATGACACTGACTTTACTTCGGTGCGACGGAAACACACACACACACACACACACACACACACACACACACACACACACATTGTCATCCGTATATATATATACACCTCGCCGCGCTAAGGCGCGGCGAAAACAAGCTGTGTGTGTCAAAAGTTCAACCTACACTTTGTGTCTGTCAAATTTTGGTGAACAGTATAGTGAAATTTGTACACATCGCTAGCCGCATCTGGAGAAAGTGTCTTGAGAATGTGTACCTTAATGCCAAGTGCACCTATCCCCGCGATACGGTTGTCTGTACAGCTGATCTGAAGCTCAGTGATATCGCCGCGTTCGCTATAAGTTATCGGCATGATACGACGCCGTTTATCTGATGTTTCCTACCTGTGTGAAAACGTCACATCCAACAAAAAAACTTGCCAAAAGTTTGGTGCGAGCGAATTCCTGTGTTCAGCGTACGCATTTCTGTTTCCGAGTGCACATTCATCAATAAACTGCTGTTCTGGAAATCAGACGAAAATCTCGATTTTGACATTTTTTTAATTTTAATTCTAAATATCTCGAAATTGGAATTTATCACAACTGTAAAACTATGTCACAAATTCTTATTGGCATACGGCCTTACCATTTCTGCGTTCAAATTCGTCAAAAAACGACGTTCTATTTTGTTGATTTATGGAATTTTGAAAAATAATCACGTATTTCTATTAAATTCCACATTTGCAAAAAATTCTCTTGCGTTGCAAATTATCCGCAGTCTATACTCGTTCCATTTCTGAAGAAATTTCGCCGCTATATCATCAGGTGAAAAAGTCGATTTTCGACATTTCCATATTTTGATTGAAAATATCTCGAAATTGCAATTTTTAAAAACTGTAAAACTATGTCACAAATTCTTATTGGCATACGGCCTTACCATTTCTGCATTCACATTCGTCAATAAATGACGTTGTATTTTAGTCAATTTTTGCAATTTTGACAAATAATCGCGTATTTCAATTAAATTCCACATTTGCAAAAAATTTCTTTTATGTTACAAATTATCCGCGGTCCATGCTCTTTCCATTTCTGAAGAAATTTCGCAGCTAGCACATCAGACGAAAAAGTCGATTTTCGCCATTTTCGAATTTTAATTGCGAATATCTCGAAAATACGAAATTAGCAACAGAAACGGACATCGGATCCGTACTCAGCGACATCGACTCTACTTGACCACATATGTCAATGACTTTACTTCGGTGCGACGGAAACACACACAGACACACACACACACACACATTGTCAACCGTATATATACACCTCGCCGCGCTGAGGCGCGGCGAAAAAAGACACTGGAATCTAACGCAACACTACAGGTTAATTGTTAGCATGATTTGATGTTGGCTTGCAGTGAGCTCTTCAGCGATGTCAAGACCGCCGCTCTGCAACGCACGAGTGCCAAGATATAAGAAACCAAAATCTGCAGTTTTCATCGCGTTTTGGTTACTGTAACCCTCCCATCGATCTTTTGAAACTTTTTGTTGTCGGATTCTTGCTCAGGAGGTCGAGCGCTTCATTTTGATATGCGATTCGATTAGGTTCGATGAAGTCTTGACATTTCGCGGACTTCGGGATACTGTAGCGAGCAATTTTTAAAACTTGTTATTATTTCGACGTCACAGTTCGCGAGAGTAGTCCGAGGGCTACCCGTCGATGTGTCGAACTCAACCCAGCGACGTCAGACAAGCGAGTTATTAAGCCCGAAGCAAACGTGTCGTTTCCAGTTTTCGACGTGTTTTGGTTACTGTGGCTCTCTGTTTAAACTTTTACAACTTTTTGTTGTCGGATTCGTGCTCAGGAGCTCGAGCGCTTCACTTTGATATGCGATTTGACTAGCTTCGGTCAACTTTTGTCTTAAAATGGACCCCACTTTGGGATACTGTAGCGCGCGAGTTTGAAGACTTATTTTTTCGCCGCGCCTCAGCGCGGCGAGGTGTATATATACGGATGACAATGTCTGTCTGTCTGTCTGTGTGTCCGTGGCACCGAAGTAAAACATGTGACATGTGTGGTCAAGTAGAGTCAAGGTCGCTGAGTATGGATCCAATGTCCGTTTCTGTTGCTAATTTTGCATTTTCGAGATATTCACAATTAAAATTCAAAAATGTCGAAAATCGACTTCTTCACCTGATGAGCTAGCCGCGAAATTTCTACAGAAATGGAAGGAGCATGTCCCGCTGATAATTTGTGACCCGAAAGATATTTTTGGTCGATGTGAAATTTGATAGAAATACGAAATTGTTTGTCGAAATTTCATAAATTGACAAAAATAGAACGTAATTTATTGACAAATGTGAATGCAGAAATTGAAAGGTCGCAAGCCAGTAAGAATTTGTGACATAGTTTTTCAGTTTTAAAAAATTGCAATTTGGAGATATTTACAATTAAAATATAGAAATATCGAAAATCGGCTTTTTCACCTGATGAGCTAGCGGCGAAATTTCTTCAGAAATGGAAAGAACATAGGCCGTGGACAATTTGTAACACAAAAGAAATTTTTTGCATACGCGGAATTTCATAGAAACACGCAATCATTTGTCAAAATTTCATAAATTAACAAAAATAGAATGTCATTTATTGACGAATATGAATGCAGGAAATTGAAAAGTCGTAAGCCAATAAGAATTTGTGACATGGTTCTACACCTTTGAAATACTGCAATTTAGAGATATTTATAATCAAAATATAAAAAAGTCGAAAATCGATTTTGTCGCCTGATGGACTAGCGGCGAAATTTCTTCAGAAATTGAAAGAGCATAGACCGCGGATGATTTGTAACACAAAAGAAATTGTTTGCAATTGTGGAATTTCATAGAAATACGCCACAAGTTGCCAAATTTCTACAACTTGTCAACAGCGTCATAACGCAGAGCTGCGTACACCAAACGAAATTCCTAGTAGAGAACGACTGCACCAAACGGTTGGCAAGTTTTTTGTTCGATGTGGCGTATTTCCACAGGTATAAAACTTCAGATGGACGGCGTCGTATCATGCGGATACCATATCCGACGCCGGGTGACAGCGGACGATTTGGCCAGCATTGGAGGGTCACTGGAGTCATTGAGGCGGCCCATGCCATGGCACTGGAA
Organism: Linhomoeus sp. GSCO2_2; assembly: GCA_030248115.1. Lineage (NCBI taxonomy): Eukaryota > Metazoa > Nematoda > Chromadorea > Monhysterida > Linhomoeidae > Linhomoeus > Linhomoeus sp. GSCO2_2. The sequence goes on from JASAMZ010003370.1 coordinate 7,802, forward strand.
ACAGCTATGATCACCGGACCTAACGTGATTGTCATCGGTATCATCGGAATCGTCAGTCTTGTCACTGTTCATCATTGCAATTGTCCACTGCCATTCAGTGATCTATCATCAAACCAGGGACTGTGTTCGTCCATTTTTGTCATTGCATGTACCACTGCATTCCCACTGATGTTGTGCCCACTTTCTCCTGTCCCGTGATGCCTGATGATCCATCACAGATGGGGCCTGTATAGCGCAGTGGTGCAGCACCGGATCAAATTGTGCATGGTCGTAGTGCAGTACCATTCAGTAGGTAAACATATTCTTCTGGTGCAACTTATATCGCTCTTCCTTGATAGTCAGGGGTGTGCACTAATGCTGTCAGGGGTGTGCACAGCAGTGAGTGATGAGTCGATAACATGTGTTCAGATTGAGCAGTGCTTGAATGCGATTCGAGCAATGGTCGTCAAAAAACGGTCAGATCCAGCGATGTTGTGACAGTCGCTTCCCCTCCCAGCCCCAGTGCTTCTCCACCACTGATGGTACTGAAGCCGACCACTACAGATTGGGTGATGGCTCTTGCAGTCAGAAAATCTCCCCATTTCTCTGCAGTTGCTGTATGACGAAACGTCTCGGCACTCCCAGCTATTGCTACCGACGTAGGGTGACAGTGGATGCTTTGGCCAATGGCCATCATTGAGGACTGGTCGTGGTCATTGATAAACCCACTGATTCATCACTGTAAAATGCAACTTAGCAATGGTGTGCTCATTGCTGGCATTGGCATCACTGGTTAAGCTGTCCTTATAACTGGAAATCCTTGGACATGTCCAGTACTACTCAGTGCTGTCACTAGTCACCCTTTCATACCTGTTATCCACCATAGCATAGGTGTGCAACTTGTACCAATCTGGTGATGTACATTATACATGAGGTTCCTCTGCTATCAGGGCAATGCATCAATATGTACATTTATGTATGCTGCTTTGAGCTCTGCACTGCGCGCTGAGCTTTGAGCTGCCACTGCAGCACATTTGAGACTGCAGAGGTGATAGCACTCATTGTACCCAATGGTTGCCAAGAAGAAGAAATCTGTACACTTTGATGATGTTGCCACTGAGCATTTGCCCTCCTGCAGTGCCTGTGATGACAATGCCACTGGTAACGATCATCACCATACGTGTAACCGGGGGGGGGGGGGGGGGGGTATGGGGGGGGGGGGGGGGGGGGGTAAGCCCCCCCCCCTAGCAGAAATAAACTTAAGCCCAGTGAGATCACTGACAGATATCGATACACCAACAATCTACCCCACTCCTCAGCCCAGCAGAAACTAGCCTAAGGCCAGTGCGATCACTGACAGATATCGATACATCAACAATCTACCCCACCCCTCAGCCCAGCAGAAATAAGCCTAAGCCCAGTGAGATCACTGACAGATATCGATACACCAACAATCTGCCCCACTCCTCAGCCCAGCAGAAACTAGCCTAAGGCCAGTGCGATCACTGATAGATATCGATACATCAACAATCTACCCCACCCCACAGCCCAGCAGAAATAAGCCTAAGCCCAGTGCATCACTGGCAGATATCAATACATCAACAACCTACCCCACCCCTCAGCCCAGCAGAAATAAGCCTAAGCCCAGTGAGATCACTGACAGATATCGATACACCAACAAAGGCCAGTGCGCTCACTGACAGATATCCATACAAAAACAACCTACCCCACCCCTCAGCCCAGCAGAAATAAACTTAAGCCCAGTGCGATCACTGACAGATATTGATTCACGACAATATATCCGACCCCTAAGCCCAGCAGAAACAAGCCTAAGCCCAGTGAGATCACTGACAGATATCCCGTACATCAACAACCTACCCCACCCTCAGCCCAGCAGAAATAAGCCTAAGCCCAGTCAGTAGCGGATCCAGGGGGGGGGGGGGCGGTTGTGCGTCCGCCCCCCCCCATTCGGCCAAACCGCCCCCCCCCCCATTCCCCCATCCGATAAAAAAAATTACGCGGCAGCACCTCCAGAGCAAAAAATTTTAGCCTGCGGCGCTATTTATAGCACTTTTGTACCAAAAATAGGCCAAAATCGGCGCAAAATTTTTGCCTGCGGCGCTATTATATAGCACTTTTGTACCAAAATAGGCCAAAATCGGCCAAAATGTTTGCCTGTGGCGCTATTTTGTAGCACTTTTGTACCAAACGATAAAAATCGGCCCAATTTTTTGCCTGCGGAGCTATTTTAAAGCATTTTTGTACCAACATAGGCCAAAATCGGCAAAAATTTTTGCCTGCGGCGAAAATTTTTTTTTGTTTTTTTTTAGCATATTGGTCCCCCCTGTGGCCACAAAAATTCCGCCCCCCCCCCCATTCCAAAATCCTGGATCCGCCACTGAGCCCAGTGCAATCATTAGTATACCCACGAAGGATGTGATGCAGTCAAATTTTGCCACAAGGACAGTGCCACTCATACCTGTAATGCTGGGGGGGGGGGGGGGCGGTGTACCGGTGGTAATATCATCAGTGGTATCATGAGCAATGCTGAACTGCAGTCCAACAAACGGCAAATGCAGAAACTGTGCTGTCAGCAGTCGTCACAGCACAAGCACAGCATGGATGAATCCTACGTAGTGGAAGACACAATGTGTATGCAAATTCAGATTACTGCGACCACTGTGCTGTCACCATGAGGCGTTCAGAGATGCAATGATAGCCCATTGGCATCAACGAGCAGCACTGGAAACAGCCTTCGATTACATTACAAGCAGTGTGTTTACCAGTAGGCCCGCTGATATTTGACATCCGCTGCTGGATCACTTAGCGTGTCTATTGCTTCCACTGATACTGCTAATACCAAGTGCTGCGCCTTAGCACGATGCAGTCGCTGTCATCTTACGTCAGAACGAACTTACGAACCTTATGTCGATAGAACGCAGCACATCTTTTATCAGTGACACCCGCTGATACGTACATCTAGCATCGAGCAGCACTGGCAATCACATTGCATTCAGCGAGCGGACCAGTGATACCGCCTGATCGAGAGGTTCCCACTGACAAATCAGCGTCAGTCACTGCAGGCTCGATGACATACGGTGCTTCCAGTGATGGACCGGTGCTGAAGATTGGACCTTCGCTGTCACCCGGCGTCGGATATAGCGAACGCGGCGATATCACTGAGCTTTAGATCCAGTTGTACAGACAACCGTATCGTCATAATAGCTGCATTTGAATTGTGGTACACGTTTTCAAGATACCTTCGCTAGATGCGGCTAATTATGCGAATGAAATTCACTATACTGTTCACCAAGATTTGACAGATAGTTTTCAAAGTATAGGTTGAACTTTTTTCACACGCAGCTTTGTTTCGCCGCGCCTCAGCGCGGCGAGGTGTATATGTGACGTCCAGAATCCGCATTCGTCCAGAATCCGCATATGCGGCTTCTGAGGAACGGCGACGCGTCCAGTTTCCGCATAATGCGGATTGTGGACGCGGCGCCGCTCAGTATCCGCTTTGAAGAAGGATGCTCCTGGCTCTATATGCGTAACTTGGACGCCAAGAATACGCATTTCTTGATTGATTACAATGTTGTTGTCTTTGAAAGTATGATTTTCTTTTGAAATAAGGCTATGCTTAGGCTCGCCCTGCGCCCACAGTTCACAAGAGTCATTCGGCGTCGCAGTCTGGCGGGTCGAAGCTTAGGCTTAGCGCGACCGGTGACCGACTTCAGGGCGCGCGGAGCGCGCCCTGAAGTTGGTGGTCGAACTAAGCCTGATTTTCGACCCGCCAGGCGCGACGCCGGCCGAGTTTTAGTGCAAACTGTAAGTGGGGTGAACACTCCTCCATCTACTTCACCCCCTGCTCAGGCCTGCTGTGCGCCTCCGTCATGATGGCAAAGAAATGCTGATTCTGGACGTCCAGATTATGCATGGTGCGGTGATACACGCCTCTTCTTTCCAATGCGTATTCTGGACGCCGTGTCGTCCAGAACGGCATTATGCGGAAACTGGACGCCGACGCGTCCAGAATGCACATTATGCGGCTTCTGGACGAATAGCGGAAAGTGGACGTAACATATATATGTTGCATCCACTTTCCGCAATCCAGCCAGATTGCGCAATCTGGAGGGTTTCCCTCCAGACTACACAATATGGCACGTTCTGGAGGGCGGCCCCCTCCAAACCGCGCAATCTCTGGTCGGCGGGGCACAGCAGGCCTGAGCGGGAGGTGAATTAGATGCAGGAGTGTTCATCCCACTTTCGGTTTGCACTAAAACTCTGTCGACGTCGCGCCTGACGGGTCCGAAAACTGAGGCTGAGCGCGACCACCAACTTCAGGGCGCGCTCGCGCGCCCTGAAGTCCGGTCACCGGTCGCGTTAAGCCTAAGCTTCGACCCGCCAGACTGCGACGCCGACTAGACTCTTGTGATCCGTTTCTGGGCGCAGGGCGAGCCTAAGCATAGCCTGATATGGAAGGAAACAACTTCCTCGTAAAAGAATTAAACGTAAAAGTTAAAGAATTCAACGTTCTCGCAGCGGATTGAACATTCTGGAGGGGCTGCCCTCCAGAACGCGCCATATTGCGCAGTTTGGAGGGGCACCCCTCCAGATCGTGCAATATTGCACATTCTGGAGGATTGCGCCGTCCGGATGCAGCATATATACGGATGACAATGTGTGTGCTTGTGTGTGTGTGTCTGTGTGTCCGTGCCACCGAAGTAAGAAATGTGGCATATGTGGTCAAGTAGAGTCAAGGTCGCTGAGTATGGATCCAATGTCCGTTTCTGTTGCTAATTTCGCATTTTCGAGATATTTAACAATTTGAAGAAATTGAAAAATGTCGAAAATCGACTTTTTCACCTGAAGAACTAACCGCGAAATTTCTTCAGAAATGGAAAGAGCACGGACCGCTGATAATTTGTAACCCAAAAGAAATTTTTTGTCAATGTGGAATTTGATAGAAATACGCAATTGTTTGTCGAAATTTCTTAAATTGACAAGAATAGAACGTCATTTATTGACCAATGTGAATGCAGAAACTGAAACGTCGTGAGCCAATAAGAATTTGTGACATTGTTTTTCAGTTTTGAAAAATTGCAAATTGGAAATTATTTACAATAAAAACGCCGTCGTATCATGCCGATACCATATAGCGAACGCGGCGATATCACTGAGCTTTAGATCAGTTGTACAGACAACCGTATCGTGGTAATAGCTGCATTTTAATAGTGGTGCACGTTTTCAAGATACCTTCTCTAGATACGGCTAATTATGCGAATGAAACTCACTATACTCTGCACCAAGATTTGACAGACACAAAGTACAGGTTGAACTTTTTACACGCACAGCTTGTTTCGCCGCCCCCCAGTCCCCAGGGCGGCGAGTATATATACGGACGCTGTTGTCTGTTTGTGTGTGCGTGGGTGTGTGTCAAACAACTAAACATGACGGTTAGTGCCACCCAATGGAGTCGAATGCGCTGAGTAACGTGCCGTTGTCCATTCCTGTTGCTAATTTCCCTATTTCGAGATATTTGCAATTAAAATATGAAAATGTCAAAAATGACACTTTTATTTACAAGTCGTATCGGCAAAGTTTTTGCTGAAATAGAAAGGGCGTAAGACGCGATGAATTGTGACATAGTTTCGGATTTTGGAATTCACCAAATTAGGGATATTTTCAAGGGTTTTGTCAAAATTCCCAAATTTTCGAACAATTCAAACAGCTTAAATTTCAAAACTTCATTGCACCGATGTATCGAGCATAGTCTTCCAAGTATTTAGCAAATAGTTTCAGCGCATATAATTAACGAAATTTAGGATATTTTTAAGGATTTTGTTAAAATCCCCAAATTTCGACAATTTCAAACAGCTTAAATTTCAAAATTTCTTTTCACGGATGTGTCAAGCATAGTCTACCAAGTATATATCAAATAGTTTCAGGCTTTATAATTAACGAAATTAGGGATATTTTCAAGGGTATTTTCAAAATTCCCAAATTTCGGCAATTTCAAACAGCTTAAATTTTAAAACTTCTTTGCACGGATGTGTCGAGCATAGTCTGCCAAGTATTTAGCAAATAGTTTCAGAGATTATAATTAACGAAATTAGGGATATTTTCAAGGGTATTGTCAAAATTCCCAAATTTCGACTATTTCAAATGGCTTAAATTTCGAAGTTTCTTTGCACGGAAGTATGGAGCATAGTCTGCCAAGTATTTATCAAATAGTTTCAGATTTTATAATTAACGAAATTAGAAATATTTTCAAGGGTATTTTCAATTTGTATGTATTTATGTATTTTTGTATGTATTTGTATTTCAATGGGTATGTATTTAACAAATAGTTTCGGATTTTATAATTAACGAATGTACGTACATTTTCAAGGGTATTGTTAAAATTCTCAAATTCAGCCATTTTCAAATAGCTTAACTTTCGGAATGTCTTTGCATGGTTGTGTCGGGCATAGTCTGCCAACTATTTAGCAAATAGTTCTATATTTTATAATTAACAAAATTAGGGATATTTTCAAGGTTTTTCTCAAAAATGCTAAATTTTGACAATTTCAAACAACTTAAATTTCAAAATATCTTTGCGTGGATGCACGGGGCGTAGTATGTCAAGTAATTATGAAACAGTTTCAGATTTTAGAATTCAAGAAATTAGGGATATTTTCAAGGGTTTTGTCAACAAGCTGTGTGTGTAAAAAATTCAACCTATACTTTGTGTCTGTCAAATGTTGGTGAACAGTATAGTGAACTTTGTACACATCGTTAGCCGCATCTGGAGAAAATGTCTTGAGAATGTGTACCTCAATGCCAAGTGCAGCTATCCCCACGATACGGTTGTCTGTACAGCTGATCTGAAGCTCAGTGATATCGCCGCGTTCGCTATATGTTATCGGCATGATACGACGCCGTTTATCTGATGTTTCCTACCTGTGTGAAAACGTCACATCCAACAAAAAACTTGCCGAAAGTTTGGTGCGAGCGAATTCCTGTGTTCAGCGTACGCATTTCTGTTTCCGAGTGCACATTCATCATTATCATCAATAAACAGCTGTTCTGGCCATCAGACGAAAATCTCAATTTTGACATTTATTTAAAATTTTAATTCTAAAAATCTCGAAATTGGAATTTATTAAAAATGTAAACCTATGTCACAAATTCTTATTGGCATACGGCCTTACCATTTCCGCGTTCAAATTCGTCAAAAAACGACGTTCTATTTTTGTTGATTTATGGAATTTTGAAAAATAATCACGTATTTCTATTAAATTCCATATTTGCAAAAAATTTCTCTTGCATTACAAATTATCCGCAGTCCATGCTCCTTCCATTTCTGAAGAAATTTCGCCTCTATATCATCAGGTGAAAAAGTCGATTTTCGACATTTCCATATTTTGATTGAAAATATCTCGAAATTGCCATTTTTAAAAACTGCAAAACTATGTCACAAATCCTTATTGGCATACGACCTTTCCATTTCTGCATTCACATTCGTCAATAAATGACGTCGTAGTTTAGTCAATTTATGAAATTTTGACAAATAATCGCGTATTTCTATTAAATTCCACATTTGCAAAAAAATTCTTTTGTGTTACAAATTGTCTACGGCCTATACTCTTTCCATTTCTGAAGAAATTTCGCCGCTAGCTCATCAGGCAGAAAAGTCGATTTTCGACATTTTCGAATTTTAACTGCGAATATCTCGAAAATGCGAAATTAGCAACAGAAACGGACATCGGATCCGTACTCAGCGACCTCGACTCTACTTGACCACATATGCCACATGTGTTACTTCGGTGGGACGGAAACACGCACACACACACACAGACATTGTCATCCGTATATATACACCTCGCCGCGCTGAGTGAGGCGCGGCGAAAATATGGCAGATTTCGGCATTTTTAAATGTCTATAACTAAGCAATATTTTTCCATGGATGTGTCGTGCAACGTGTGTTTTGCCACCTATTCGATCGAACACGAAACGCGGCAATTACTGTGCGGTTCTGCAATCTACAGAAACGGTACCGTAACCGCCCGCATTTCTGACCCAAAAGAAAAGGGCGTCGTCCCATTTAGACCCTCTTCATTCCAAAGTGAACCTGCGGCGAACATTCCTGATCCATTTATGGATCAGTACCCACCAATGCACCATAATATAGGCATCGAATGCCCAACAACGGCAGAAACTTTCTTTGAAAACTCGAGGTAACTGCGGCGATACTCCCCAAAGAAATGCTCAAGTTTCTATTCTGACACACTGTTGAATACACTCCTCAAATGCACAACACACTATGCAATGCCAATCAACCATCATCGGGTATCCAGTTTTTACTCTAAGCTTGTTGGTTTGACTACTCAGGTGGCTAGAGGAGTCCGCGGGCTACTCGCCGATGTCTCAAACTCCTTCCTACGACGTCAGACGAGCGAGTTATTAAGTCCGAAGCGAGCGTGACGTACGCACGTACGTACGCACGTACGTACGTACGCACGTACGTACGCACGCACGCACGCACGCCGAGCTCTTGATATGGTTCGCTCGGCTGAGGCCATGCGAAAAAATGAGAATGTTGCTAAAGTAGTCTAAGAAGTGCCAAATATCGCTTAATTCTGGTCAAAATATAGCGCCGCAGGCGAAAATTTGGCTATTTTAAAGCGCCGCAGGCGAAAATTTTGCAATTTTTAAGCGCCGCAGGCGAACATTTTTGCAAATTTTATGGGGGGGGAGCCCCTCGAGGGGGAGAGCGGGTAGGTACCTGGGGGTGGGGGGGGGGGGGGGGGGGGGTTTACACTCCCCCCCATACCCAATCACGGCTAGACGTATGGTCTTCTTGATTTTGCGTATCCGGTGTCGCTTCGCTGCCGTTTTGAGTTCTCTCCTACACTATGTACTGCGCGATGTGCGATATGGCAGTCCATTCTAAGCGCGACGATCGAACGAACGATAAAGTAGACCATTTGCAATTAATTACCCCCCAACTGCTTGCAACAAAACTTGCAACGTCGCCGACCCGAAACTGGACACCACCACCGAACAGAGGTTTTTTTTCGCCGTCGGTAAACAGTTTGCGAGTGTTGCGTTGCGTCTGTGGACAGTTACAAGCCCAAAGGCACTTCTACAGCATCACAGGGTGACCAATACAAACTCATTTTAGTTTCAGTTTCAGTTAAAATTATGATGCTAACCGAGCTTCAATTTCAGTTTCAATTTCAGTCATGCCACCTTCTGAGATTCAGTTTCAGTAACTGAAACTGGGTTTCAGTTATTGAAGGTCAAAATATCGCAATACTTTCTTTAAAATCGTACTTGGGTGTTAATATTTTGTAAATTAAGAGGAATTTGTGAACTTTGGCCGTCTTCTTTAGTCAGTTGTGCCAAAATGTTATGCAAATATTTAGCGTAGTTGCAAAATTTGCTAAGAATTTTGTGAAAATATGACGGTATCGCACAAAAAGTCAGCATCAAATAACTCAAACTAATCTGTGAGGTTCTGTTTCAGTTAGAGCATTCCTGGCAGTTTCGATTCATTTTCAGCTTCAGTTAACTGATTGTAACTGAAACTGAAGCTGAAACCAGTCTAAGTTTTTATCGGCCACCCTGACGAATCATAGCAATTTTCACCTATTCACAATGTCAAGCGAGGGAGCCAGCCTACTCAATGATGGCGTCGGTAAAGTTGAGCAGAAGTCACAAATCGAATACGCCTGGCTCAGAGCGTAAGTGCATATGTGTACCTTACGCGACGCACAGTAGGTGGCCCACGCTACCAGTAATCTATGAAGCGGCAGTTATTCAAAATGGCTTGAAAACGACAGTATACTTTGCTCCTAAGTACCAGTAACCACACACACATACCAGTGCAGTACCCACCAGTGGCGGATCCAGGATTTTGGAATGGGGGGGGGGGCGGAATTTTTTCGCCCGCCCTCAGGCAGGCGAGACTATACGAGAGCTCGGCGTGCGTGCGTACGTCCGTCCGTGCGTCGTCCGTCCGTAACGCTCTCAGATCTCGGCGTTGGAA